>JBBPBX010047503.1:5878-15976 GCA_038048925.1 Garcialebias charrua | reverse complement strand
ATGTTCTTCATCTGCTACCTTTCATTTTATATTTTATATATATTTTTCTTTATGTTTTCTTTTCCAATTACATATATGTTAATTGTTGTATTTCATTATTGTAAAAAAAAAATATATAGTATATATATACATATATATACTGTATATATATATTTAGCACTTTGAGATTTTCATTAATGAAAAGTGCGTTATAAATTGAATTCATTATTATTATTATTATTATTATTTATTTATTTCTCTCCAATTACATATATGTTAATTGTTGTATTTCATTATTGTAAATATTTATATTTATTTATTTATTTATTTCTCTCCAATTACATATATGTTAATTGTTATATCTCATTATTATAAAATGAGTAAATAAATAAATAAATAATTATTTGAAACCAATGACAGACATCATTCTGCTTGTTACTGACAGCTGACGGCAGAAGCGCGCTGTAAGCTGGTCAGCTGGCTCATCCCTGTCCACAAACACCTCCACCTGTCCTTTGAGTGCTGCTGCCTGACTGTGAACATCATGGACCGGTTCCTGGCCTCCACCCCGGTCGCTGCTGACTGCTTCCAGCTCCTTGGTGTCACTGCACTCCTCTTGGCCTGCAAACAGGTCTGTCTTCGGTGGCACATGTTGGGTGAGAAGATGATTATCTCATCCCATTTCATCAGATGACCCCAGATGTTCCTCTCTGCAGGTGGAGGTGTGCTCTCCGTCAGTCGGCCGCCTGCTGTCGTTGTGCTGCGATGCTTTTACGAAGGAGCAGCTCTGCAACCTGGAGTGCCTTGTCCTCCTGCGCCTGGACTTCCGCCTCGCTGCACCCACCCTGGCCTTTTTCCTGGACTACTTCACCAACTGCATCAATGCTACTTGCCTTACAGTTCTCCAGAACCGAAACAATTCTTTAGAAGTGAATCTGGGACAGTGCAGGAAGTTTGCACAAAAAGTGTGTGAGCTGACACTGGCGGACTACGCTTTTAATAAATACCCTCCATCTCTGACTGCTGGCTGTGCTCTGGGACTGGCCTGTGAGGTGCTGAGGACTGATGCTGAACAGCTGCAGAACCAAGACAGTTTCACAGACGAACCACCACACAAAAACTCTTCTTTGGCAGTGGTAGACTACTTCCTGTCTCCAAGTCAGGAACGGTACAACTACACTCTGATGCAGGAATGCAAAGACAACCTGAAGCTGTTGGTGTCTCTGAACCAGGAGACTCTTGAAGTGATGGCAACCATGTAACAAATGCAGTGTAACAGAGTTACAAATGTGCTTTTATTAAATTTTTTTTGAATGAAGCAAATATAACAAACAATTCAAAAATATCAATATAACAGGGCATACAATACAAGCACAGGAGAAAAAAAATTAACATTTGATATGATAATAAAATTACACAGATAATTATTAATACCATTCTAAATAACAACAACAAAAAAGAAAAAGAACATATTGAGGAACATATAGCATAATGCTAAATTAGTAACAAATGTAAGAGAAGTTTCAAGTTTTAGGATAAGGCATTAATATACAGGTGGTCCCCTACTTACGAGCACATCGACATACGAGGTTCCGGACTTACGAGCTGACTAACGAACAGTAAAGTTGTACAGAACATACAGAAAATACAGCACTGGTATGTGTTTTTAGATGAAAGTGTGTTAGCTAACAGTTTGTAAACAAGTTTCTGAGCATGTTTATGAACTAGTATGTACGTTTGTGTTGAAAAACGAGTGTTCGTAGTAGCGCTAGCATAAATTTTCCGACTTACGACCGAAAATCCGGACTTACGAGCGACACGTGTTTCGTGTTCCAACATACGAATTTTCGTCTTACGAGATAGTCGTAGTAACGGAACTCGCTCGTAAGTCGGGGACCACCTGTATTCGTATAAGGATTGAGCTTTTGGAATTTTGCAGCGTTTAAGTACATTTTTAAATATATTTATTTCATTTAAAAAATTGCGGAACAAGGGAGAAATGTTCAAGCAACGACTTTTGTGGATAAAATTTACATACCCGGTATGTTGGTGCCTGACTCACTGTTATAACTCCACGCGCACACAGTCTGTTTTTTTAATTGATAAAGCTCCTCGGATGAGAAGCGAAACGTCTTCTGCAACAAATAAAGTCCAGTTGATCTTGTATTGAACGCCTTTTTTGATTTGTGGATAAATAATTTTGCCATAAGGATTAGGTTGTGGTTACCAAACTTTAAAGCTTCATTTCCTGTTAGTAAACCAAATTTAATTGTAGTACTAAAATCTAATGGTGGGATAGAACTCTTAGTTATAATCCAATTTTGCAAGTCTTTCCAAAAAACATTAGTGATATTACAGTTAAAAACAAAGATGTTCTGCTGCCTTTCATTTTATATATGTCTGTTTTTTATTTTCTTCTACTGTATTTATTATTGTTGTGTGTTTTTAGAAAATGAATAAATAAATAAATCAAATCAAATCAATATCCGAATTACAAAATGTGCAAGTATATTAAATTTATTTTGTAACAAATCATTGCAAGGGTAAATTTCATACATAATTTTGAAATGAATTTCTTTAGTTTTTTGTGGGAGTGGATATTCAGTTATTTTTATTTGTTGATTTTGCCTGCGGGTGTCGCCTTTTTGCACTCTGCCTCGTTTGTGTCTCCTGAGCTTCCGTAGCTCTGTTCAGCTTCCCCCGCCTTTTTTTTTTTTTTTTAAAAAAACAAGTACAAAAAAAACTTAATGTCAAACAAGGCTCGAGACTTAAGGCATGCATAGCACAAAAGAGAATAAAGGCACATAAACAAAAACAAAAATGTGTCTTGGGCAGCTTACAACAGAAATTCGTTACAGATTGTTTTAGTTTTTAAAGCTTTGGCATTAGTACAATACTTTAAAGTAGCTAAGTAAGACACCGTTTGTTTTCCTCAGTCACAGCGTCATTCTGCGCTGCTGTGGTAAGTCAGCGGAAAGTGTACTGCTGCGATATATGTTTGTTTTCTGTACGGATGCTGTGGTTTGTGTCGAGGTTCTTATCATGTGTTGTTTATTGTTGTTTGTTAGTGTGTTATTTTCGAAGTTTTGACTGTCATTGTGGGTTTTTATAACCAGTTTTATTATAATTTTCTTTTTTTATTATTTTGGCGCGAACAACCGGTGCTGATCCAGTACAGTTGAACATTGTTTTTATTTTCACGTAAGCTGGAGTGCAGGGAGAGTGATTTGGAGAGGTTAATGTGTTTTACTCTTCTCCCCCAGGTATGTGTTTTTATTTTAAGTTATATATTTTTCTTAATCTCTGTTTAAAGTATTTTTTTTTTTAATTTTTTAATTAAATTTATTCATTTTACATCAATAAAAAAACAACATTTAAACATACAGTGAGTAATATATAAAAGACATAAAATGAAAGGAGGTAGAGAGAAGAAATACAGTGATCAGTATCTGCCCCTTAAAAAAAAAAAAACTCAAACCAAACAATTCTCAAGCAATGTTTTTCAAGTAATTGAATAAAAAACTTCATTTGTTGACTAGAAAATTACTAATAGAATGGATTTAACTAAAGATTTTCGTATTTTGTTAACAACTTGATCATTTTTTTAAACACGAGCATAGATTTAGCATATTTAACATTGTTTTCCAAATTGTTCCATGAATCAATTCCCTGTATCGAAACAGTCTGACCCTTCAAACTGGTCCTATACAGTACTGAGGTTTTGCAAAAATCTCAGTTCACTTAAGACTATAACAAGACCTCTTGACAAAAAACATTTGAACGTTTGGAGGCAGTAAGTTGTTTTGAGCTCTATACATAATTAATGAAATATTACAATCCACCAAATCATAAAATTTCAATAACTTAAGTTGGTTAAATAATATATTGGATGGATGACAACAAGGTTTTCCTAAAATAATTCTCACAGCTCTTTTCTGTAAAATAAAAACAGGCTTTGTTATAGTTTTTTTTAAATGCCTTCCCCCAAACTTCAACACAATAAATTAAATGTGGAACAAAAATGGTATTATATAACAAATACAAAGCTGTCTCGTTCAAAAAATCTTTAACTTTATACAGTACCGCAGTAGATTTAACTCTGTCCCGGTACAGTATTGTGTTGTTGTAGCCATCAGGTGGCGGGGTTTTCACTTTTATTTTTATTTTATCTTTTGTGAGAAAGATTTCTTTTTGTGTTGTTGTTGACTTTTGTTGGAAGAAAAAAAAAAGGGTTAATAGACAGAGTGATTTGGAGAGGTTAATGTGTTTTACTCTTCTCCCCCAGAATAAAGATTTCATTGAAACCTGACCGAGAGAGACTCATTGATGCCATCCGTTACACTGGTGCCATGACCCGGATCAGACAGAAGGTCTTTGCCTTCAGGCTCATCAGTAGATAAAGAGCAGGTAGCTGTTTTCTTGGAGCCTTTCTTCTGACGTTTGATTCTGCTGTTAAAATGGTCTTTGTGTGGAAGCTCCTGGGGATCGCCAGCCACTGGGTTTCTGCCGAGCAGTTTCAGGTCTTCTGCAGTCGGTACACACACCATGGCATGGATTTCTGGTTTTCCTTTGGACAACAGCGACAGGCGCACCCACACCAGACTCGACCCATGAGCTGCAAGGAAAGCTGTCACCGCAGGCCGGCTGAGGGGGGGCACAGCCTCTGTCCTTTTGATGATGTGGGTCTGCACCAAGCAGACAGAAGCCTCAGAAGAGACTTCCTATCCCTGAGAACAATAAAGCAGCAGTGGCGGCTCCAGAGATATTTTTCTGCAGGTGCTAAGGGGGGCTAAGCATTTTACTGAGGATGATGTGAAGCATCATTTGTTCTTTCAGTTCTCAAGGTCAATGTGTGTCATTCACATCACATGTGGTACATAAGGTGGAACGAAACTATGGACAGGGTCCCAGTTACATCCAACAAAAATACAAATTGTAAAGAAAAACAGTAAAAAAAGATCCGAGACATGAAATAAGAAATACACTAAACTAAAAATACACTAAGCACTACTAGTACGAAACAATGCGCCAAACAATAGCAGCACGAACATGAGTCTGTGTGAGCAGATGAGGACGAGTGAACACAGCAACATGAAATAGATCAGCAGCATGAGATCAGCAGCACATAACCAAATGGTATTACAGTGATTTGTTTTCACAGTGATAATTCAGACTAGGGGTTCATGAGGTAGAAGCTTGTAGCCATAACGAAGGGTGAGATGGAGGAAGAAGGATGACACCTTTTCCATCTCAGCCCCACTACATTTGTTTTATTTATTTTTCATTCATTAAAGTTTGGCACCCACTGGTCAGTTTACTGACCAACAACAACTTAATCAATATATTCTACAAAGTACTTCAGTGACTGATTCTGATTAGTAAAGGGTGAATATGTTATTACAGGGAGTTCTATACCAGAACAAATGAATAATCATCCGAATAAAGTTGTCTTTTAAGTTTTATTACAAAAATAATCAAACTAAAAATCAACAACAATAATAAACAAGCAATAATAATAAATCAGTCAAGGCTTAATTCTCTTGTCTAAGGCAAAATTAACTCTTTAAGCAGGAATTATTTCAGTTTTATACGCGCATGAATTTAGATGCAGTGAGGCTATTTTAATAAAGTTTATTTTGGATTTTGGTTAAAAGTATTTATTTAATGTGACCAGATAAGTCATTTATTATCACTGCAAGCCAGGAAATGATTTATCAAGTTGTATTAGCTAAAAATGGCATAACCAGAGGCATCATGTCACCAGTTTCTGCTCCTTACTGGGTCAGTGTTGAGAGCATCACTCATCTTTGTGGGCTTCAGCTGGTGGATCAGATTGTTTTTTTTTTTTTTACTCGATATAATCACTGATTTCTTTTTATTTTATTAGTTGTGTTTTGCGAGGAAAATATCACAACAACCTCATGTTAAAGAATATTAACTCGGATGAAAAAGAAAATAATCTGATATTTTCTTGGGGGTGCTGTGACTTTTCCAGGGGGGGCTATAGCACACCATAGCTCCCCCCTGGAGCCGCCTCTGAGCTCGGAGTTTTAGTCATGGTGATGTTTTGTTGTGATGTCATCTCCTCTACTGAAACCTCTGTTTTTGCCCATCCTCTAAAGTGTCAGTCAGCACAGAATGGGACTGAGGCCCAATCAGGCGATAACGTACAATCTCCATTGTGAGGTCATTTATAACAATCCCAGTTGAGCAGGACTTCCAGGTCACTGGAGTGCCAGGTGATCTGGTTCCATCTCCCAGAATCTTCTTCACAGGAGGCTCGCTGGTGTCCTTAGAGCTCCTCTTCCTTTTGGTTCCACGTTTCAGCTTTTCTTCAGACGTGTTTTCAGGCTTTGACTCAGGCTGTGGGGCATCACTCACCTCTGCATGTGCAACTGGGACAACCACAGCCTCATGACACTGGCACGCACTTTGTAATTCTAGATCCTGCTTCAGAGTGGGATGAGCCCAAATCCACAGCTGCCGGTGAGTTGCGCCTTGTGTTTTTGGGGTCTCCAGAGAAAGGTGACAGGGGCTGAGAGGGGTACTGTCATGATCCGTGCACTGTCCCCTGGAGAGAAAGCTGATGGCCACGACGTTTACAGACACTAGTCTTTATGTACAACTGTGCTATTCATGAGACAACGGGTTATCCCCCCTTTTACCTCATGTTTGGCCGGGTCCCTCGCCTGCCTGTCGATGTCCTCTTTCATGCGGTCCTTGATGACTCTGCTGTGGGGAACTATGACAAGTATGTGGCGTGTCTTACCAACGACCTGAAGGAGGCAATGACGATTGCTCAGGACCGTGCTTCAAAATAACAGAGAAGGCATGCTCAGTTGTACAACCGGAAAGTTAAAGGCATTGCCGTCGGTGACAGAGTGCTCTTAGCTAACAGAAAAGAGAGGGGTAAGAGGAAGCTTGCTGACCGGTGGGAATCAACCATCTACACTGACAGATATTAATCCAACGACACATACGTACAAGATCTGTGAGTGAGACTCATTGATGTCATCCGTTACAGCAGCACCTATCAAAGAAATAAAAAAACTTGTGTCTGCTTTTTGTTTATTTATAGCAACGAATCCAAGACATAAGGTTTATAATTTGTTTACATATGTATTTATTTGTATTTTATATGTGACGTTTTAAAATATTTCAATGTGTGTATTTTTGTTGTTTATGAAATAAAATATTAGGGGAAAAAAACAATGTTGGCCTTTAATTTCCTTTGAAAAATGAGATGAAGCTTCAGCTGTGACATATCTTATTAGATATATTTTTGGATTTTTCTTTATGAAATAGTTCCTTAAAGATAATCTATACTGAACCCTACCTCTTGACTGACAAATCTTAATCACAATGGGAGGTAGATGCGAGGCAAATAGAAACAGATAAAAATCGTTCCAGAAAGTAATGATTTCTGGGGCTCTTGTTGCCTGAAGGTCAGCAAGCCAGCGTTTTTGTTTACTGGCATCTGAAACCAAATTGTGCCAACACAGTTGGGGTAATTGAGGGTTTTATTAGATTATCCATTACGCGCGGCAGCTCGACCTGCTGACATGGTGTCGACCACACAGGTGCCTTCAGCGCTGTAAAGACCCTTATTATTTAAAAAAAAAAATTTTTAATTGTTTTATTAAAATTTTATTCATTTCATTTAAAAACATGACAATTAAAAAACTAAACAAGGTTACAATCAAAAAATGTAAATAAAATGAAAGGTGGCAGAAGAAGAACTAGTCTTATGAAAACTGCCCCTTTTTACTTAATTCTAATGTAAATCAATTTTACAAAATTTAAATTAAAATGTAATTCACAAAGACAATAACAATCTAGCTAAATTAAAAACAAACATCTAAATCAAATCAGACAACAACTGAAGTAGATTTATATTAACGATTTCCATATTATTTCAAGAAACTCGTCTTTATCGTCTCTTAAATGTATACAGTGATCTGTATTATGATGATTATTTACTAATAGGGGTATTTATCACTACTGTATATGTTTACTGAGCTGTCTGCACTTACTGCCTTTTTCCTTTTCGGCTTTTCAAGTAAACGTGTTTTGGCCAAGGTCCAAGGATATTTTACGCACAAATGGATAAAAATTACGCACAAACTGCTCAGCTATATCAGACATGCTTACAATCAAGTTTCTATATTTATGTGCCTGAGCATCTGGTTTTAGGTCTGTGAGGGTTTAATCTGTATAAGGAGGAGGGGTGTGCCGCAGGGCACCTGCTGCTGCAGTGGCGCTGTTACGCGCGCGCGGCTCTTTTGACACATTTCCACAATTTCATCACTGAGGACGCTGTCACTCCCTGGAGACCGAATAAGTGCATTTGATTGGGCCAAATGTGGGAAACCGCGGCACACAGGGACACAAACCGGGAGAATTTTCACTATATATCAGCCACAAGTCAAAGCATGTCCCCTGTCAGTTCTGCAGAGGAGCCTGATGGAGGTGCGCAAAGGGAAGAAGGCGTTTGGTGCCAATCTAACGGGACAGCGTGAGAGGAGAGGGGTTGTAAGCAAAACTGCATTTCTCTGTATGAAAGTGCGCTGTAGCTCTCCATAAATGACTGTATCACACACTCTGCCTGCAGGATACACACCCGGTGCCAAGAAGCAGCAGCCCCGTCTCTGTTTACGTTGACTTCCCCTGCATCGTTGATGAAGGTATGGTCTGCACGTTTGGCATCATCATGTCTGATCTTCATGTGAAAGATGTCTTCAAGTTCTTCACACTGTTGTTGTCCCGCAGCTTTTTCAACTATTGCATGGGATGATTTGGAGGACTGCGTCTCTGAGGTGAGACAGGCCTCTGTTTGCTCTCAGGTGAGGATCCACAGGGGGACATTTATTTATATAGTTTTAACGTCCAGTGCAGGGGTCTGCAACCTGCGGCTCTGGAGCCACATGCGGCTCTTTGGCCCCTCTGCTGCGGCTCTTTCAAGCTTTGACCAAAACTAACACAAAACTGAATTTTATTGGTTGTTATAAACAACAAAAAAGGACTACTGGTAGTTTTAGCAGCTTTCTTGTCATTTATTTGGCAAATATGTGAATACTGCAACAAGTACAAGGAGTAAAACATACCTACTTTAATCTAAAAAAGTTAATTCTAGTCCTCTGGACCAGGGGTCTGCAACCTTTACGATCAAAAGAGCCGTTTTCCACCTTTGTTCAGCTACATTAACGTGTCCAGAGCGGCAACAACACATCTGTGGTTATCAACTGGTGGCCCATGGGCCACTTCACGTTTGCTGGAGGGGATTTTGTGGCTAGTAAGGGTCACACTATAAAGCAAAATATATCTAATGCTTTTTAACATTTATTAAAGAAAAAGACCAGATTCTTGTAAAGGGGAAGTTTTCAGTGTTTATCTGTTTTTAAATAAAAAATATATATATAAACTATGCAGACAGTTCTTCATGAAAAGAAATAAAGCATCAAATTAAAGTATGTTTTACTCGTTGTACTCGCTCCAGTGTTCACATATTTGTAAAAGAAATGGCATCAAATCTGTTTGAACTCGTTCTTTTTTGTTGTTTGTATGGTTGGACCACCAATAAAATTCAGTTTTATGTTAGTTTTAGCCAAAGCTTGAAGGAGCCACTAAAGAGGGACCAAAGAGCCACATGTGGCTCCAGAGCCGCAGGTTGCAGACCCCTGCTCTGGACATTAAAAAAAAACAAAAAATTGTAGAAACGTTTCGACTTTCCTCCGAAAGACTTCTTCAGTCAGAGGTGCTGTATTCAACTCAGTCTTATAAATACTTACTGTAACTTTATGCTTTATTTCTATACTTAATTATTTTTCCACAATAAAAAAAATTACATAGGTCTGCATAGTTCTAGTTTTTATTAATTAAAAAAAATCCTCTAAAAGAATCTGGTCTTTTCATTTGTCTAAAATAGTAAAAATTAAAATTATTAGTTATTTTATATTCCTAAAGTCACCCCTAGTGGGCACAAAAGCCCCTTCCAACAAACCTAAAGTGGCCCATGGGCCACCAGTTGAGAACCAGCATGTTGTTGCGGCTCTGAACACTTTTAATTTAGTGAACAAAATGGCTCTTTTGATTGTAAAGGTTGCAGACCCCTGGTCTAGT
>JBBPBX010047502.1:0-15868 GCA_038048925.1 Garcialebias charrua | reverse complement strand
AAAAAACAGATCTGAAATTTTGTTCAATTCAGGGAAATAAGAAAGAGATATGGAGACTCATTGATACACTTGTACTGTTTGTATACACACATTGAAACACTCACCCCTTCCCTCCCGCACACATGCACACACACACTGCTCTCACATCATAGAACAAGAATCTCATATCCTTTAGGGACCATTGTTCAAGGTTAGCATCAATGTCAAAATAAAGGTTACCATGTTTTTCTTTTCCTTTCCTACTCTTTTCCACTAAATTGAATTTTAACCACACTAAGCTCTTGACCAGGAAAGGTCATGTGTTTCCACTAACTTAGAATAATGATAGCGGGAGAGCAAAGTGACTGACAGAGTGGTGCAGTATTTCAACAATGCAATGGTCTTTTTTTCTGGTCCACACAAAATTCTGAAGTGGTTCTCCATTTCTCTGACATAATTCAGTTTTTATATGTTATGCCTCGTTCATTTGCATCTAAAATAAGTCAAAAATAATAACCCATCAAAATTGAGTTTTCAGACTTTGGAAAAAGTCCACTGAAGTTCAGATTTTTCTTTACAAAGATAGAAACTAGTGCAAGTTGATGGATGAGGGGAGATTTTCATCCAGATGACTGGAGGGCACAGATCTGTCGGATGCTTTGGGAAACTCATAGAAATGTTCTTTCAAATAAGCAAACTGTCTTTTTATGTTAATCAGGTATCAAGAAACAATAAAAAAAGCAAACATCTTTGATATAATTTTCACTGCTTTAAAGCTCCACTGACATCATCTTTTAACTTTCCAAAAATGGTATTTCAAAATATTTTGTAAAAGACAACGATGAAGTTCATGATGAAAATGAAATTGTAAATGGATTTAATCAATATTTCGTGAATGTTGGATCAAGCCTTGCAGCTAAGATACCAAAAGTAGATAAAAATATGATCCACTCAATTACAGGTTGTGCAAATAGTATTTTCCTAAATGGAACTAACAAAGAGGAAATAATGAATGTAGTAAAACATCTTACAGACAAGAGATCGAAAGACTGGGTGGACATGGATATGATGTTTGTAAAGGACATAATGAGCCATGTTATTGAGCCGTTCACATACATATGTAACTTATCATTTTCAACAGGAATTTTTCCAGATAATATGAAAGTAGCTAAGGTCGTTCCTCTTTTTAAAAATGGTGATAAATGTGTATTCAACAATTATAGACCTATATCCTTGTTACCACAGTTTTCAAAAATTCTTGAAAAACTATTTGTAAACAGACTAGACCAATTTATAGATAAACAAAATATTCTAAGCAACAGTCAGTATGGGTTTAGATCAAAAAACTCTACATCAATGGCTCTCATGGAATTAATGGAACAAATAACTACTGCTGTCGATCAAAAACAACATTGTATCAGTATCTTTGTTGATTTAAAAAAAGCATTCGATACTATTGATCACACCATTCTCCTTGAAAAACTGAACAAATATGGTATTAGAGGACCAGCATTACAGTGGGTATCTAGCTACTTAAAAAATAGGAAACAATTTGTACAAATAAATGATGTAAGATCTGACCTCTGTAATATCACATGTGGAGTTCCCCAAGGCTCTGTACTTGGACCAAAGCTTTTTATTTTATATGTGAATGACTTGGTAAATGTGTCAGGACTCCTTAAATGTGTACTTTTCGCTGATGATACCACTTTTTTCTGTTCAGGTGAAGATATAGAACAAATGTTAGAATTGATAAAGACAGAATTTGTCAAGATACAAACTTGGTTTAAAATAAATAAATTATCATTAAATCTAGAGAAAACTAATTACATGATATTCGGTAATAAAAAGAAAACTGTTGATGTTCCACTCAAAATTGAGGATGTTGAGATTTGTAGAGTGAATGAGGTGAAGTTTTTGGGTGTTATCATTGATGACAAACTGACATGGAAACAACACATAAATTCTGTAAGAATAAAAATAGCTAAATCGATAGCAGTGCTGTACAAAGTCAGAGACCTATTGAATGATAAAGCTCTGTATTTGTTGTATAACACAATCATTGTTCCACACTTAATCTATTGTATTGATGTTTGGGGGAAAGCGTGTAAAACAATCACAAAGCCTATTTTTGTATTACAGAAAAGAGCTGTAAGAATTATCACTAGAAAGCATTACCGTCATCCATCAAGTACATTATTTTATCAACTAAAATTATTGAAGTTCCATGATTTGGTAGACTATAATATTTTATCAGTTATGTATAGAGCTCAAAATAATGCATTACCTTTAAATATCCAAATGCACTTTGTTAAAAGACAAAGTTGTTATAATCTTAAGGGAACAGAGTTGTTTGTAAAACCACAATTCAGAACCAGTTTGAAGGGACGTTCTACCTCAATCCAGGGAATTAGATTATGGAATGGCTTGGAGAATGTAGTTAAAAATGCCAAGTCAATGTTTACATTTAAAAAAATGATCAAAACAAATGTGTTAAAAAAATATATGTGAAATAACGTAATGTGTATTGTATTAGTTAGAAAATTAGAAAGAGTTAGTCATTTTGTACTGTTGGTTAAAGAATATTATTGTTTAACCTGATTGTTGGAAAAAATTGGTTGAAGATTATTATTGTTTACATGGTTTGACTACTGTTGTTTAATCTGATTGTTGGAGATAAGGGGCAGATATAATAAGATTTATTCTTCTTTCTGCTACCTTTCATTTTTTTACATTTTGTACACTATCATTATGAGATTGTCTTGTATTGTTTCTTTTGTAAAAAAATGAACAAATTTAATAAACATAATAAACATAAACACCATCGGAGCAATTGATTATTAAATCTGATTCAAAATATTACCTGCAGAATGGTTGCGCCCTGACCAGGAGGTGCGCGCATCATTTGTGCTGCAAAACATGTTGGCACGCGTCTTGCAGCGTGGCATTTATTGTCCACCATCTCCTGACCACCTCCTGTCCGTGCTGCGGCGAGACGTTTGTTTGAAGCCATTTTCAGATCAAACCATTTATTCTTGATTTCTGATACTGTACGACCCACGGGACACAAAACATATGCACTACAATATTAATATGATGTTAACTGTAGTTTCGAGACAATTTAAAATGCTTCTGTTCAAAAACACATCCGACACTTGCGGGGGGGTGGGGTAGCGGTGCGCCACGGCTCTTCTGAATAAGTGAAACTATAATGTAACACAGTACACTAAAATTAAAGATATTTGACCATCCGACACTTGCGGGGGGTGGGGGGGTAGCCACAGCGCCACTGAGAGCAGATCTCCGAACGCGTGAAGTTCCTCCTTTTACTTCTTGAGTTTGAATGAATGGACACTTCCTGCTGTCAGAAGGCAGGAAACGTGGCCTTATATGGTGTTTTGAGGGGTGGGAATTATGTAAATTACCTTCCCGCGAGCACGCGCAGGTGAGTAGAACAGGTGGGATCCATCAACTTTAAGCAGCCCGTTTACACGCTTTTCCTGTGGATAGAAGACTTTGTTGGATCTGACGTGGCATGTTCGTACGAACGCTTCGTACGAACAAAAGTAGGAGAAATTTAGGATAAAAATACGAACATTTTCGTGCATGAGGGCCACTGTTTTACTTTCTTTGACATTCATCAATTTGGTTCTTTTAATTTTCCTAGCAGTTCGGAGGCATAACAATATTTGGCTAACTTTAAACAGCCATTCTATCATAGTACTATCAAAAATTACACCACAACTGGAAAAAGGTGTCTCAGGCACATCTTGAAATGTTTTTTTGGTTTGTATCAAAGTCAGTCAGAGTCAGAGTCAGAGAATCTTTATTGTCATTTGCACCGCATGTGGTACATGTGATGAAACGAGGTTATGTGCACAGTATCAAAGTCTTTTTAATGATTTTTGTTTGTTTTTGTTTGTTTGTTTTTTAACATACACCATAAAAAACACAATCCACTGGCATTTTGGCATAAATGTGCAAAATGCGGAGGACACCCAGGACAGGTCTCCAGTCCATCGCAGGGACACATAGAGACAAATGAGACAAACAATAATTCACTCTCCCACTCACACCTAGGGACAATTTAGAGTTACCAATCAGCTTAACATTCATGTTTTTTGGTCTGTGGGAGGAAACTGGAGTACCTGGAGAAAACTCACGCATGCATGAAGAGAACATGCAAACTCCACCCAGAAAGATCCCGGGCCGGGATTTGAACCTGGGCAACAACATGGTTGCTGAGAAGGAGCAGCTCTACCAACTGTGTCAACGTGCTGCCTGTAAGACAACTAAAAAGACTAAAGTAATAGGTAGACTCTGAGCTGATGTAAAGCAAAAGAAACGTGTCGATATACACTAAGAGACATAATTGGTGGCTCTAGCTGTGCCGAATATAAAGTAAAGCTTGGTGTGAAAATAATACGTAACAAACTTAACCAAAGCCACAAAGATTAAAAAAGAAACAAGAAATGGGACGCCAAACTCAAATAGTACAATTTGATTATATAAAACAGAAATACCAAAAATAGGATTACCTTTAACAAAACAAACATTAACAATAAGGCTTACTCTGAATGCGTAGTTTCCTTTTTTAAACTGAACACCCCACACACACACACACACATATATGTTTGATTCTATGAGGAACATCCAACAGTACCAGGTCAGTTCAGTTTTTCATATCTAAAATTAAATGTAAAACTGGTCTAAAATCAAAAGTAAATTTTGTATTTGACATGCAAAACATTTTTTATACTTTTTCAAAACTAAAATTACAAATCACTTTGTGTTTTAGCAATGCAAACTTCAGCACACTTATGCTTGTTTTGACCTCCTGATCTTATATGACATGCAAATCATTACTTTAAAGCAACCAAGAATATAATGGAATGGACTGTACTTTTAAATAGTGTAGTGGAACAGGTCCTCGTGTTTGACCTTCAGTTACACCTTTTCACATCTCTCTGAAACTTTGAGTGTTACACTTTTCTTTAAGCTCTCAAGGAGACAAGTGGACACTATTTTATTACATTTATTTTGAGTAAAGAGACACAAATCAGAAGAGACTTTCTTTAATTTGTGTTAATTCAGAATTAATCAACACAATAACTTCAATATACTGTATTGATCGTGGTTTGTGCTGTTAGAATATCAGTCACTTCTTCATATGAGGAATCAAAGCATCACCTGTTATGCATATGAACAGTATATTCTTAGTATGTGTATGATTTTACTAAGCTGGTGTATTTTAAATATGCCAAAGTGAAGAACAAGTCAGAATAACCTGTTATGGAAATGTTTAGAGACACAGAGGGAAAAGTCGTAGACTAAACTTGTCGTCTGTCTCCTTTTTCTAAAAACAAATCCATCTGTTCTGTCGCTGTTCTCAAAACTTTCTGCTTCTTGTTATGAAAACATTTATAACTGACGTTTACCTGACGTCAACAAATCTCCTCCCTACTCTGGTCACAAGAGCCAATGAAACGGAGAGGAAACTCTGAAGTCAGGTCCTGTTAAATATCCCAGCTTCCTGGAACTTAGAAGTTCTCTGGGAGAAGCTGAGATGTGAACTTTCTCTTTGAAACTGTGGACGTCCGACCATGAGTCAAAGGTCCGCGTCTTCAGCAAGGTTCAAACAGCACGTCAGCTGTGAACCATTCAAGTGTCACAGCTCCAAGCTGTGAACTCTTTTTGGAAGTTGTTATCTTGAAAACCAAGCCGGAGCTGAGGGCATTACCCTGGGAGGCAGAAGCAGACCTCACGAGACTACTCTAATATCTACACCACTGCTGATACATATACAGTGTGCTCTGAACGGTCTTATTTAGGGATGCCCAATGTGCCTTACTGCATATGCCACTTTTTGCCTCTATAACAACATCAACTACTACCTCATACATATACTGTGCACATTAACTCATACGCTGCTTTGCCACTTTGCAAATGTCAATGCTAGAAACCTTTAGTTTATTTTAGTTATACTTTTTATACTCTTTTTTTATACTAGTATGCAAAAACTCAGGACAGTATTATGTTCATTAAATGTTTAATGTTTTAGTTTTAGTTTTAGAGTTGGTGTAAATTTTCATACTCTTATACCACTATGCAAAAACTCAGGACAGTGTTAGTTTTACTATTTTATGCTTATGTCTATTATTATATGTTTCAGTGTTTCAATGTTTAGATGTTTACTGTTGCACCGAGGGACTGAGAGAAACGCAATTTCGGTCCTGTGTATGTCCTGTACAGTACATATTGCAGATCTGACAATAAAGTTGACTTTGACTTTGACTTTGACCGTGGAAAGATGAAATTTGTCACCTGTAAAACGCAGCAGGGCATGCGCGTATGGCTTGACTAATTTACCTGAGTCGAGACAGGAAAATCTTCACAAAGGTAAAAGTCGTGTTCATCACGGTACGGACGTCCAGCCGAACCCGACCAGAGGATGTGCTGTCTCTGGTTAAAACATCTCAAGATAAGACTTCAACAATTTCCCTTTCATCCTTAAACTTCCTCCTTAAACTTTCTCCTTATTTTTATTTCTAAAAGTAAAACTGTAAGTTTGTGCCGAAAAAATAAGTTAATATAAGACCCATTAACTTGTGTTCTGTTGTTCCTATGTTTAATCTGCTGAAAAAATTAGTTATAGAAAACTGATCAATCAATCATGTAAATATGTTTTGATTGTAATTTGATGATTTGTTATTAAATGACTCTACCTCTGGTAGGTCAAACATAGTAACGTTTCCTGTCAAGTTACATTTCATCACTGATTCACAGATTTATTGATATTAATCTGAAAAAGTGAGAACCCGTGAATTGATGGTAAGTTTGTGTCAGTCTAAACCTACTCAAATCTATCATCTAAAATATAGATAAGTCAGCAAACTGATCAATTTATCTATTTTATTACAATAGCATCTATCTATCTATCTATCTATCTATCTATCATCTATCTATCTATCTATCTAACCAAGATATTCAAAGTGCTTCACAAAACAGTCTGTGTCCTCATTTACCCATTCATCCAGCACTTTACTAGATCTCTGCAAAGCTAATTGGACAATTCATTCTAAAGAGACAAATCAGTGCATTTAGATCACATTTATACACTGATGGGACACACATCAGAGGCAATGAGGGGTTCAGTGTCTTGTCCAGGGACACTTCAACATGTGACTGCTGGTGGAATTGATCCCCCAACTCTACCTTTGAAGGACATCTGCTCTAACTACTCAGCCACAACTGCTCCAAAGAATATAAGAAATGTACACCTAATAACATCAACAAGTTGAGAACTGCAAGAAAAAAATACCTAATAAATTATTTTGTATTTGAGTCTTATTGGGGGGAAGTGTCTTGCCAAATGTGTTAAGTTCATCTATGTTGGGGTTTTCTTGGAATAAATGGCATGGTGGGTGGGCTCTTTGCTCCTTTAGAGTACAACGGTTAACTTGCTCTGTCAGAAACACAAGACAGAGGGTAAGTAGAAAGCTTGACATCAAACTAACACAGAACTGAAGAAACACATTTCAGCTGATGAAAGATAATGCCTGATGCTGCTAACTCCCTGTAATTGACCCCTCATGGCAACCCCTCTATAAGAGAAAAATCTCCAGTAAATTGTAACCACTAACTTTTCTGGAGTGATATGTCAGGAAACAGTACTCAACTGGAGAGAAAACTGTGAGAGATCCTAAAACATGAATGTAAGGATGGCGCCCTCCGCTGGTCCTTGTCTGTTCTCCTTGTTTGGTCTCCTGCCAATCAGCCCCGATCAGTTTCATCCCTCATGTCCAGCTGTTTGTAATCATGCCCTGGCTGGTCTGTGTATATAAGTTATTCTGTGAGTTTTGACCTGTGTCGGAACGTCTTCATTGTTTACAGGCCTTGTCTTGTTCTGAGTCCTGTTCCAAGTCCTGTTTCCAAGTCTGCCCCTAGTGATGTAAGTTTTACTGCCACATCAGCCACTTTATGTTATTTATTAAAAGTATTGTTTCCTACTTCCTGCCTCTTGAGTCCTCCCTGCACTATGGGTTCACTCCTGTCCTAGAGAAATCCTGGCAATGAATGGCTGTTTTTATGAGAGCAGAAACCTTTGCATGTGTGCAGACACGTCTCATTATTTTTGTATCGTAAAATTTGGCTGTTTGCTTTAAAGTGCAACATTTAAATTTTAAAAAGGCATTTTTATGCAACTTTATGAAATTAGATTCTGATCAGAATCAAAATAAGCTTTATTATCATTGCACCAAGATACGAGAGTATGTCCGTACAGTCGTCCAAAAGATGGGTGGGGTGCACGTAGCTGGTACTATAAGCACGGCCTTCTTATCCTTTTCAGAATACTGCTATAGACAAAAGTTTTTCCTTAGTTTACACATTTCCCAGAAGGAAGTCATAAACCGGCCTGTTTCGAGTCCAACCAGGGGAGTGAAATTCAGATAACTACAATTGTTTATTTATTCCGGAAGACTACGGTATTTTTTTCTTGTCAGCCATTGAGTCTTTACTGGTACTTCCAAGGTGCAAAATGGCCAGATTCGGGTGCATTCTACTGGTCAATGCTTATGAGCCTCTTCAAGGTCATTTTCATGCTGACGAGTCCCAAAGCCGCAGATGGCCTGCGATTCAAATCATCCAACTTACGGTTTCACTCATAAATTTAACGATTTTGAGTCTCCAAAGTATGGACCAAACCTTCATATAGACAGCAGCCTGACAAGGGCCAAATTAGCAGCAACAGTCTTCTTTGTACGTTGATAAACCAGGACCCAGACTATTCCAAAAACAGGAAACCTGTTATCAGTACTCCAATTATATGCAATTTCAGTGTCCTTGATCGACAGCAGAGGTAGACACATCACCCCCAGAGATATATCCAGCTGCATTGCATGTGTGTCGTCCAAGCAGATGAGGTTTCTACAGGACCCTGTCGCTTTGTTGAAAAGATGTTGTCATTTGCGTCGAAAGTCCAGTTGGTCAGACCCAAAACAGTACAAAGTAGTTTTCATTTCGGAAGATGTGTAAAAATAAGAGCTGCTCGTATACACAGACGGAGAGCAAAAGGGCAGGAGGAGAACAGGGAGAGGGAAGAAATGTATGCGCCTCATTACTGAGCCAGTGAGGAAAAAAAATAAATAAACAAATAATAAATAAACAAATTATATATATATATACATTAGGGATATAACGATACGCTAAAATCACATTTCGGTTCAGTGCCGTTTCAAGGAGAGCTCGGTTTGGTTAATTTTCGGTACAAAAAAAGAGACAAAATAAAGACTAACAAAACATTTACAAAGTATTCTGAAAATATGCCAAGTAATAATAATAATAATAATAAACTTTATTTGTATAGCACCTTCCTACAATGCCTTGCATTGACCAAGGTGCTTAACAGGACAGAAAATATAAAAACTGGTACAATAAATCAGTGAAAATAAAAATAAAAACAACAGCAATAAAAGGAGGCAGTGGAAATAAAAATGCTACATACTAAAATACCAAAAGTAATAAAAGTTACAGATTGAAAGCTTTTTTAAACAAGTGGGTCTTCAGTCTGGTTTTGAACAGAGTCAGATCAGAGGTGGCACGCAGCTCAAGGGGGAGACTATTCCAGGCTTTTGGGCTGGCAACAGAAAAGGACCGGTCTCCCCATTGTTTGTACCTTGAGCGAGGCACCTCCAGCAGGTGTTGACTGGCAGATTGTAAAGCTCTGCTGGGCTGATGGACTTTCAAAAGTTCAGAGATGTAGAGAGGCGCAAGTCCATTCAGAGCTTTGAAAACAAACAGCAGCAACTTGAACTGAACCGGGAGCCAGTGTAAAGAGGACAGGACAGGAGTGATGTGTTCATATTTTCGTGTGTTGGTCAAGAGGCGGGCAGCAGAGTTCTGTACAAGTTGTAAATGGGAGATGGAAGATTGATTAATTCCAATGTATAAAGCATTACAGTAATCAAGTCTGGAACTCACAAAGGCATGGATGGCCTTCTACAGATCACTACGGCTAAGGAGTGACTTTACTTTAGAGAGCAGACGGAGCTGAAAGAAGCTGGTTTTGACAACAGAACTTATCTGTTTATCAAGCTTTAAGTTGGAATCATGCTGCACTCCAAGATTTCTGACTACCTGGTTGAAGTGGGGGAGGGGAAAACCGAAACTGGGACTGGGAAGGATGTTGCTGGTGTCACCGGGTGCACAGAATAAAATGCATTCGGTTTTATCAGTATTTAGGTGGAGGAAGTTTTGAGAGAGCCAGTGCTTAATGTCATTTAAGCAGTTGGCAATAGTGTTTGAACTGAGTAAGGGATTGAAAGTGACTGGCAGATAGATTTGTAGATTGTCTGCATGCATATGAAAAGATAGATTATGGCATACAATGATTGATCCTAATGGCAGCATGTAAAGAGAAAAGAGAACTGGCCCCAGAATGGATCCCTGTGGTATGCCAGAGGTCAGAGGGATTGATGAAGAGGAGGACAGATCACCTATCATGACAGAAAAAATTCTCCCTGTTAGGTATGATCAGAACCACTCAAGCACAGCTCCCTGGAGGCCAACCTGCTGAGACAAACGGGTGATTAGTACCTGATGGTCGACGGTGTCAAAAGCTGCTGAGAGGTCTAACATAACGAGCAGAACAGGGTTTTTTTGCATCCAGGGACAAAAGAATGTCATTCTGCACTTTGAGCAGTGCTGATTCAGTGCTGTGATGGGATCTGAAACCAGACTGAGATTTTTCAAACAGGTTGTTGTGCTCTAGAAAAGATTGAAGTTGAATAAAAACATCTTTTCTAGGACCTTCGATAAAAATGACAGATGGGAAATTGGCCTGAAATTAGAGAAAGCTGTAGGATCTAGGCCTGGTTTTTTGAGAAGAGGCCTGACCACAACATGTTTAAAAGCAGATGGCACATAACCTGAAGTTAGACAGCTGTTAATGAATGACAAAACACAAGGACCAATTACATCAAAGGACTGTTTGAACATTTTTGAGGGAATGATGTCCAGAGTACAGTTTGTTGGTTTCATCTGCTGAACCACCTTGATGAGGTGAGGCAGTGAAACCAGGTCGAACTCGTCAAAAACAGCGGTGGTTATTGCAGACGCACATGATTGGACAGTGTTTGATGGGCTGACAATGTTCTGCCTGATAGAGTCAATTTTGTTGACAAAGTAACTCTGAAAGTCGTCACAGGTAGACTGTGTGGCAGTTTTCAGAACATTGACAGAGGGATTGATGACAGACTGAATTGTACTAAATAGCATCCTCGGTCGATTGCAGCTGGTGGAGATTAAATTGGAGAGGTACTGTGACTTGGCGTGCTTAACAGCATTTTGATATTCCCAGCGACAGTCTCTCAGTATTCCCTGGGACACATGAAGTCGGTCCTTCCTCCATTTGTGCTCTGCTTTCCTGCAGCAATGTTGAAGAGCCCGAGTTGATTCGTTGAGCCACGGAGGTGGTTTGATCTTTGAAGAAGTCTGCTTGAGAGGAGCGATGGAGTCCAAGATCGTTGTGCAGGTGTGATGGAAGGAGGTGATAAATTCATCTGGATGTAGAGATGGGTCCAGGCTGACAGCAGAGTATGTCAGTGCTCTTAAAGGCATCAGTGAACTGACGGAGTGGATGGGGTGATGGAGCGGCAGAGATGTGCTGGGTGAACAGCCTTTACTGCAGGAGGGGTGGAAAATTCAAATATGATGGGAAAGTGGTTCGAAATACAGGTGTCCAGTATCTCTACAGCAGATATGTGCAGGCCCTGTGAGATAATTAAGTCCAGTGTGTGACCCTGATTGTGCGTGGGCCCTGACACAGACTGTGACAGGTTAAAAGAGTCCAGAAGGTTCTGAAACTCATATCCAAGTTGATTATTTGGACAACAGACATGGGTGTTGAAATCTCCACAGAAAAGCAGACTGTCAAATTTTGGCAGCAGTTCAACCAGCAGTTCTGAGAACTCACTGAGGAAGTCCTTGTTATATTTTGGTGGGCGATAAATAAGTCCATACAGCAGTGGTTTTGCCGATTCCAGCAAAAACAATATGTTTGTATAAAAATAAATAAAAGCGACCCATTTGGATAATATTTGAAATAAACTGCATTCTTTGCAATAAATAAGCTATACTAACAATAGTTTATTTATTGTAAAGAATGCAGTTTATTTCAAATATCATACTAACAATAGTGGGAGTGGTGGTGCAGAGGTTAAGAAGGTGAGCTTGTGTTCGGAAGATCGCCGGTTCAAGCCCCAGTACTGACAACATCAAAAATGTGGGTGGGATAAGTGAAGCGGTCACACCTGTCTCCACCCTCATCTGCCCCACTCTGGGCCCTTGAGCAAGGCCCTTAACTCACACCATCTGCTCCCCCGGGAACCCAAGATATCAGCTCTCTGCTCCACACAGAGGGCTGTGGTAGTTCAGTGGTCTGTGGTTGTGTCAGGAAGGGCATCCGGCGTAAAAAAAACTAAACAATTGCCAAGTCTTCGTGCGACTAGTTCGCTGTGGCGACCCCTGACGAAGGGAGAAGCCGAAAGAAGGGGAAAAAAAGAAAAACTATACTAACTAGATTTACCACAATTTACCACTAAATTGGCAACTCAACAAGATGGCGGACGTCTCTGTGGAACGCTACGCCTCGTTGGAGCTATTTTTGTAAACAATTCAAAGCGAACAAACCAATTTTAACGTTGAACAGATTCTAACGTTCAATATAAGATCAACGCAAGCTATTAACTTGCCTGACTGGAGTACTATTGGGGACCGACTTGCTGTTCTGGTCCTGGGAGTCCTGCTGGGTCCGGGGATCCAGGGTCCGGGTGGCGGACTTGGAGCGCGACTGCTGCCGTGGAGTTGGTGAGCCTCGCAATTGGGCCTCGGCCCTCGACTGTTTCGCTGAGAATTTAGCCGTGTGGCTAACACCACCAAGCCGAGGGAGCTGCGGTGGTGGGGTTACCGGGGTTGGTGAGCCTCGTGACTGGGCCCCTTCGACCGGTTGATCGAGAGGCCGGCCGTGAAGCTAACACCACCGAGCCAAGGGAGCTGCGGTGGTGGGGTCGCTGGGAGGACGATCTGCTGCGTTGGGCCTGCTGTGCTGGAGCCGGTGCTTCGACCGGTTGATCGAGAGGCCTGGCGGTGAAGCTAACACCACCGAGCCGAGGGAGCTACGGTGGTGGGGTCGCTGGGAGGACGATCTGCTGCATTGGGCCTACTGTGCAGGAGCCTGTGCTTCGAGCTGCCGTCGTCGGATCTGTGTGACCTGTTGGAGCAGGTCTTCTTCGGGGGAGAACTCAGCGGTCAGCAGGGGCTGCGAAGTCCGTTCTTCTTTTTCTTTTTTTCCTTTCGTCGCTGGTTTTTAGGTGTAGTAGCAGTCAGCTACCATCGAGGAGCGGGGGCGACAACGGACCAGACTGTAGACATTACTTGGCCAGTTGTAAGTAAACAATGTCAAATAAACCAAGAAAAGGAAAGAAGGAAGCTTTGGAGGAACAAAGTTTGGAAAATATGGAGGACATAAAAAAGTCTTTGGACTTTATGGGGATGGAAATTGCCAAGCTATCTTCTAAACAAGAACAATTAATTAATTTATTTGAAGAAGTAAAACAGCTAAAAATTCAAATATGTGAAAAAGACAAAAAAATTATTGATCTTGAAAATAAAGTTGATGACTTGGAAAGACAAGCACGTCAAGAAAACTTGGTTATATCAGGCTTGGAAATAAAGCCTAGGTCCTACGCAAGGGCTACTGATGGCACTGTACCTACGGAAGACGCATCACATGAAGAACTGCAGACGTTGGAAAAACAAGTAGTCTCATTTTTGCAAGACAAAGATATTAATATTGATTATGATGACATTTCAACTTGTTACACTTTACCTAACAAAGCAGACAAACGTAAACCAGCTGTTGTTATCAGATTTGTTAATAGGAAATCAAGGAATGGTGTGATTATGCAAGCAAGAAATTTAAAAGGGACTAAAGTCTATATAAATGAACATTTAACAAAAAAGAATAGCAGTATTGCTCGAGAAGCAAGGTTGTTAAAGAAAAATAAAAAAATTGCAGCAACATGGACAAGGAACGGAAATGTATGGATAAAGGTAAAAGAAGGAGAACAAGCTAAAATTATAAGAACACTGCAGGAATTGGAAAAATATTGATTAGATGACTACTAATATGTCGAAACATATTAGTTTGGTGAAAGAACATCTCTATCTATGATGGAGGTTGGCAATCATGAATCGAAAATATATAGTCTTGATGATGAGATTGATGCAAGTCTCTTTCCGGTCACAAAGGACTGTGAATATTATACTGTTAAAGAGTTTAATGATTTAAGTTCAACTAAGTCTGGATTATCATTACTACACTTCAATAGTAGGAGTTTGCATGCTAATATTTCTATGATAACGTATTACTTAAAATTACTAAATAGGACTTTCACAATAATAGCGTTTACCGAAACATGGCTCAGTGAAGAAAATATGGACAATGCCTATATCGAGGGGTATAAATTATATAATATGAACAGAAATAATAGGAAAGGTGGTGGTGTGGCTCTATTTGTGAATAATACAGTAAATTGTAAACTGATTGATGAAATGTCAATTATTGATGATAATATAATTGAGATGATAACAATAGAAGTAAATAACACAAACGATAAAAACATCATATTTAGTTGTGTATATCGACCACCTAGCTCTAATGTTGAATTCTTTACAGATAGAGTCATAGAACTACTTGAAAAAAATTGCAATAAAACATTATTTTTATGTGGAGATTTTAACATTGATTTGGGGAATACAAAAGATTCCAACAATGTTAGTACATTTATAGACTCCATGAATACATTAAACCTTTACCCACTGATATCACGACCAACTAGAATCACAACTCATAGTGCTACAGTAATCGACAATATATTTACAAACATAAATAATGAAGATGTAACTAGTGGTATTTTGATGACAGATCTGAGTGATCACTTGCCGGTTTTTACTATCTATAACAAGTATCATAATACTGTGAAACCAATTACTAATACGAATAGAATAATAAATACATCTAAAAAAGCTTTAGATAAACTAAAGCAAGATCTCGTTAATCAAAATTGGGAAAATGTATATGTTGATGATGTAAATAAGTCATATGATATATTCATGAATATTTTGGAAACTCTTTATGAAAAACACTGTGTGCAAAAAAATTATACCAAGAAGAAAATAGTTGACCAACCATGGATGACTAATGGATTAAGGAATGCATGCAAAAAGAAGAATCATTTATATTCATGTTTTCTGAAATGCAAAACACAGGAAGCAGAAGATAAGTATAAGAAATATAAGAATAAATTAGTAGGGATCATAAGGAAGCATAAGAAAGAATATTATAGTGACTTATTGCACAGAAGTGGTGGTAATATAAAGGCGACATGGAAAGTAATAAATAATGTCTTGAAAAAACATACAGTAAGAATCAATACTTCACAAAATTTTGTAGTAGACCATGAAGAAATAAATAATAATGATGAGATTGTTAATAAATTCAATCAATATTTTACAGAGGTTGGCACAAACCTTGCAGCAAAAATACCTAGAGTTCATAAAAATGTTACTTACTTGATTGAAGATTGTTTACATAGTATGTTCCTTAATGGAACAACTAATGATGAAATAATGAATATGGTTAATAAAATGGCTGACAAAAAATCCAAGGATTATATGGACATGGATATGACATTTATAAAGAATATAATAGGTCACGTGATTGTGCCATTCACATATATTTGCAATTTGTCTTTTACAACAGGAGTGTTTCCAAATCGAATGAAAATAGCAAAGGTGGTTCCTATTTTCAAAAGTGGTGAAAAATGTT
>JBBPBX010047501.1:0-22364 GCA_038048925.1 Garcialebias charrua | reverse complement strand
CCTTTAAGATTGTAATAACTTTGTCTAAATTTCTTTGGATATTTAAAGGTAATGTGTTATTATGAGCCCTATACATAACTGATAAAATACTATATTCTACCAATTCCTGGAATTTCAATAAATTTAGCTGAAGAAACAAGGTGTTTGATGGGTGACTGAAATGTTTTCTGGTGATTACTCTTACAGCTCTCTTTTGTAAAATAAAAACAGGCTTTGTAATTGTTTTGCACGCTTTTCCCCAAACCTCAATACAATAGATTAAATGTGGAACAATGATTGTGTTATACAACATATACAGAGCTTTATCAATTAAAAAATCCCTGACTTTATATACAGGTACATGAACACACAGCATGACAATCACAAACACCTGGACAACAAAATGGAGGAGATAAGCAAGACAATTAACAGAGAGACCAGGGAGTGTAGGGATGGGGACCCATCACCTGAGAACTACATGCTTACAACTGTTATCTTGAAGTTCTAGGGTGTAGAGAGCCACAGAAACGGTTATGGTAGGCCGGATTTGGCCCACGGGCCTTGAGTTCCTGAAAGCAGAGAAGAAACCCAAACAGGACTCCAGCCAGCCATCAGGTGAAAAGAAGGAACCCAGACCCAGACCAGTGGTCATTCCATATGTTGCGGGAGTTTCAGAGACATTGAGACGTTTATTTTCTAAACACAACGTCCCAGTGGCTTTTAAACCCCAAAATACATTACGGCAAAGACTGGTTCATCCCAAAGATCCAGTCCCCCGGCACAAACAGAGTAATATTGTGTATGCTGTTCAGTGTCAGGAGGGCTGTGATCAGTCTTATATCGGGGAAACTAAACAGCCACTGGCCAAAAGGATGGCCCAGCACAGAAGATCAACATCATCAGGTCAGGACTCTGTGGTCTACACTCATCTCCAGGCCAGCGGTCACTCTTTCAGGGATGAAGATGTTCACATCCTTGATAGAGAGGAACGATGGTTTGAGAGAGGAGTGAAGGAGGCCATCTTTGTGAAAAGAAACCGGCCATCGTTAAACCGGGGTGGGGGCCTCCGTGTTCAACTGTCCGTCTCTTACAATGCTGTGATTGCTAGTATCACTCAGCCCTCTGTGAATAGCAAACAACCATCAGGGTGCTAACGATCCATCGTTAGGCTGATGGTCCTTCTTGATCATGTGAGCAGCTGGTTCCGGCTGTCATCAGCCAACTGGATGATCCACTGTGAGAGGATACTATTTATAAGACTATGCTGAATACAGCAACTCAGACTGAGGAAGTCTTTTGGACGAAAGACGAAACGTTTCTACATTTTTTTGCTTTGTTTTGTTTTATTTTTTGAATGTCCAGAGGACCAGACTTAGCTTTTTTAGATTATGCTGGATTAGTTGTAAATTGGAGATTCTAGACATTTTAAATATTTTAAACATACTTGAGACCAGGTGTTTTGGTCAAAGTTGATTGATAAATCTGTCTCCCATTTTGCAACAGGTAACGTTATGGAGTCATCGATTCTAGACAATTTCTTGTATATTTTAGATAATAATTTGGGGGGTTTAAGATTAATGAACTCTAACACACATATTGGTGTTTCTAACAATGTTTTATTAAGCTTAAATTTCTTTTTTACAATAGACTTAATTTGTTGATATTCTAAGAAGTATTTATTGTCAATGTCATATTGTATTATTAATTCATTAAATGGAATAAAGTCTATACCTTCAAATATGTGTTCCAAACGTTCAATTCATTTAACTCTCCAACCTGGGAAATTTAACATATTATTTTCTTGCAGTATGTCAGGATTGTTCCAGATGGGTGTTTGGTGAGGGGATGAAGGGATGAGTGGAGCTGAAGGAGGTTGTCCGAGGAGAGTGTTGAAGGGCTTGGGATGAGAAGACTCTTGCGTGGGGTTTGGCCTTTGGGAACGTTTCACATGTTTTCCTTCCCGAACCCGAACAATGAACCCCAAAAGTCGCTGGATTAAATAGAACAAGGACATGTGTGAGCTTGGAATAAGTCATTGAGGTTGTTGCGGATGTATGCCAAGTATGCTCGGAGCAAGAACTGATGTTGGGCTGAGATTAGAGTTAATTTGCGAATAAACTGCATGATAACTAGAGAGTGAGATCGGCCTTTGTTAATTATGTCGACAACTGTAATGTTATCAGTGTGGATGATTTTGACTATTCGAGCCCCCAAAGGATTGCAAGGATGATGAACCCCATAAGAAATCGAAGTAAACTGAACTGAGACGCTTGTTAGCTTGAAATGAGTAACGGAGGTCGCGGCAAGTGGATGTCAGGTACGCCTGGGATGACAGGCGACCTAAAACCTGAACAATCTGCCCCGACGCAACCTGACTTGACACGGAAAAGGACTCCCCAACACAGAAGGACTAGCGGAACAAAGACAGGGAGAGATGTCTGACTTGAAACAGGACACAACGGAGATGACTGGTGAACCAGAAACAAGCGGTTAAACAGATGGGCAGCTCGAACCTGATACTATCCAGAAGAAAAATCCATGTCGGACAAGAAGTCCGGATGGTAGAAATACGGATTTAGAGGGTGGAGTGAGAATAGGTAACGAACAGACGGAGGGATACGATGTCGAGAGATGAATAATTGAAGATGGCAAACTGTGTGGAAAGCGTGAGAAACTGTTCCGCCGTGACAAGAAGCGAACGGGAAGCGGGGAGCTAAGCCGAAAGGACAAGGGATGATGATGATGATGAAGATGATGACTATGAAAATGACGATGATGTCGATGATGACAAAGAAGATGAAGACGATGATGGTGATGATGTTTAGCACTGTGTTACAACTATGGCTGTGCAAAAGTACTGTGATGAAAAGCACAATGACGGGCAGCACTTTGTTACAGCTGTGGCTGCGCGAAAGCACTTTGAAGATGATGATGATGATGATGATGATGATGGGTAGCACTTCGTCTCAGCTGTGGCTGTGTTAAAACGAAGTGACGATGAAGGTGATGATGAAGTACAACACTTTGTTACAGCTGTGGCTGCGACAAAGCACTGTGATGATGAGGATGAGGATGATGGTCAACACTGTGTGACGTTGCGGTTGTGTGAGAGCACTGGGATGATGAGGATGAGGATGATGGTCAGCATTTTGTGATAGCTGTGGCCGCGTGAAAGTGCCTTGAAGATGATGATGATGATGATGATGATGATGATGATGATGATGATGATGATGATGATGATGGTGATGATGATGATGGTCAGCACTGTGTTACATCTATGGCTGTGTGAAAGCGCTTTGAAGATAATGATGATGATGGTCAGCACTTTGTTACAGCAATGGCTACGTGAAAGCACTGTGATGATGAGGATGATGATGATGGTCAGCACATCGGTACGACTGTGGCTGTGTGAAAGCACTATGACGATGAGGATTATGACGATGAGGATTATGATGATGATGACAATTGATGATGTTCAGCACTTTGTGTCAACCGAGGCCGTGTTAAAGTGCTTCGAAGATGATGAATGTAGGAGGGATGAGGGGCTGTAGGGAGGAAGGGATGAGGGGATGAAGGAATAAGTATGGGAGAAGGGAGGAGGGGATGAAGGGATGCAGGGATGAGGGAAAGAGGAGACGTAGGGATGGGGGATAAGGGGACGAAGGGAGGAGGGAAGTAAGAACAAGGGGGATGAAGGAAGTTAGCAGCCTAAGTAAGGAGGCCCAGACTTCCCTCTCTCCAGCCACTTGGAGCAACTCCTCCGGGGGAATCCCAAGGCGTTCCCAGGCCAGCCGAGAAACATAGTCCCTCCAGCGTGTCCTGGGTCTTCCTCTGGGTCTCCTCCCGGTGGGACATGCCCGGAACACCTCACCAGGGAGGCGTCCAGGAGGCATCCTAACCAGATGCCCGAGCCACCTCAACTGGCTCCTCTCGATGTGGAGAAGCAGCGGCTCTACTCCGAGTCCCTCCCGGATGACTGAGCTTCTCACCCTATCTCTAAGGGAGAGTCCAGACACCCTGCGGAGAAAACTCATTTCAGCCGCTTGTATCCGAGATCTCGTTCTTTCGGTCACAACCCAAAGCTCATGACCATAGATGAGGGTGGGAACGTAGATCGATCGGTAAATTGAGAGCTTTGCCTTTCGACTCAGCTCTCTCTTCACCACGACAGACCGGTACAGCGCCCGCTTCACTGCGGATGCTGCACCTATCCGCCTATCGATCTCACGCTCCAGTTTTCCCTCATTCGTGAACAAGACCCCGAGATACTTAAACTCCTCCACTTGGGGCAGGACCTCCTCCCCGACCCGGAGAGGGCATGCTACCCTTTTCCGGCTCAAGACCATGGCCTCGGATTTGGAGGAACTGATCCTCATCCCGGCCGTATCACACTCGGCTGCAAACCGCTCCAGTTTAGTTTATATTTTATTTATTTCATATATTTTTATTTTTATTTGTACGCATCCTTTAAGATTCTCTGTTGTCAATGTCCATCGTTGCCAACACTCTTCGTTTAAATTCAGGTCTCTCTGGTAAATGAGTCCAAGAGGCTTAAGTGGTATAAGTATGCAAAATGTATCTATGTAATTTTATTTTGTCATATATGTTTTATTTTTATTATTATTTTTATTTTATTTTTTATTAATTTCGTTAGAGTGGATATGGTCTTTAAAGTGTTTAGCAAAACGTTGCTGATTATATGTAATGCCATAATAAATGTACGTGTATACTGTTTAAAAACGGCCTTTGTTTTACACAATGGGGTGGGTTCCCAGTTGGGCTTGTTTTCGAAGATCAATTGGCTTGTTTTGGGCTGGTCGCTTGTTACTGTCGCGAGATCTGGCAACACCGATTAGAAGCGGAGGCGGAAGCTGGAACAGTCGTGGCCGCAGGTAGTTCAGATGACGGTAAAGTTGTTGTCTGTTGAGGTGCCGAGGAGGAAAGGAGCTGAAAGAGGCTTAATTAATTGTCAGAACGGCTGAAAGGGATTCCTATTTATCGGAGAGAGCGCTGAAAGCTGGCAACGGTTCATAGCTTGAGAAGCTGGCGTGTTGGAATAACGCTGGAAGAGGAACGCCGAGGAGCGATCGTTCTGAAATCCGGTGAGCGACGCTGAGGACCAGGAAAACGAGCATGTTGACTGACCCCTCGGGTCGACGACAACGAGAATGAGAAATAGATGCGAGTGGCGGATTGACTTCGGAAGGGTAAGAAACTGGAGATGAAATAGTTTGTGACTGAGTCTGAGGAATGAAAATACTTAGCTGAGTCGTGAAATTGGAGACTGGAGCTCGTCTGGTAACAGAAGGAGGGGACTCGCCGACGGCGGATGGAACTTCGAAGAGATCCTCCGAATCAGAGGGGTGGAGGTCGGGAGATGAAGCGTTGTCCATGGTGAGTAGAAGTGCCGTTGACAAAACGTAACGAACTGAGATGAATAGGTGAACGAGGTATAAGTAGGTTGCGTGGGACAATTGGAGGCGTGATCTGGGCATGGCCCTGCTCCCGAACCTAAGTTAACTTATTAACTCCATGAGGCAGAAGGGTGTGGTGAACAGTTGACTGACAGGAGTGGCTGTGAGAAATGACAGATGGGTGAAAAGCAAAACACAGTGGGAAAGAACAAACAATGGCATGAGGAGCAAAAGAGTAGAATCAGGGCTGAAGAAGCAGACTGAGGAGGGACAAAGTACAACACAACAAGAAACAAATCACACAGAGAACAGAACAAAAATCAGAAGGGCAGAGGAACAAAGAACATGAAGGCAGGAGCAGAGGAAGGGTGACAGGCATTACTAAGATGAATGGTAAAACTAAACAGGACTGTGGACAGAAGGGGCAAAAATATGACAGAGGAAGTAAGTGTGAGGTCAGGCTAAAGGGAGGAGGGTCAGTGGGGCCGCTGACCGTGACATTAAGCTTAAATTTCTTTTTTACAACAGACTTAATTTGTTGATATTCTAAGAAGTATTTATTTATGTCATATTGTATTATTAATTTATTAAATGGAATAAAATCTATACCTTCAAATATGTGTTCCAGACATCCAATTCCCTTAATTCTCCAACCTGGGAAATTTAACATATTATTTTCTTGTTGTATGTCAGGATTGTTCCAGATGGGCGTTTGTCTGCAAGGGAAGTGAAGACTTCTTCATTTTCAGATACTCCCACTATGCTGTCAGAGATAAGCTACTGATACTTTTAAAACAAACATGTTTTTTTATATTTGTACTAATAAATGGTAAATCTGAAATCCTAATATTATTACATAATGTTTGTTCTATATCTATCCAAGTTTCATCTAGTTCATTTGGATTTAACCACTTAGAGATATTTTGTAACCTATTGGCTAAATAGTAGTAATAAAAGATTGGAAGTTCTAATCCTCCCGTATCTTGGATTTCTGTAATGTTTATAAACTAATACGTGGGGTTTTATTTTTCCAAATGATATTAGATGTGAAAGAGTCCAGGGACTTAAACCATTCAGTAGAAGGTTTATTTGGAATCATTGAGAATAAATAATGTATTCTCAGCAGGACCATCATTTTTACTGAGGCAACTCATCCCATAAGTGATATGGGTAGAGATTTCCATCTAGTAAGATCATCTTCAATTTTTTTAAATAGTGGGATATGATTCAATTTTAGTAAGTCTTCTAATTTAGGAGAGATATTAATACCCAAATATGTCATGTTACCTGATTGTAGTCTTTCATTGAGAGAACTATTAAACACGCAATTTATTGGAAGAACTATAGATTTTGTCCAATTTATAGAATAATCAGAAACTTTTGAGAATGAGTTTATTAATTTGATAACATTAGATATTGAGTTTCCTAAGTTCTGAAGAAAAAGTAAACCATTGTCAGCATAAAGACTAATTATATGTTCTGTATTTTTACACTTTAATATAAGCACTTTGCCTGATTGCTGCTGCTAAAGGTTCAATAAAAATAGCAAATAGTGCTGGTGAAAGTGGGCAGCCCTGCCTGGTGCCCCTCTGTAAACAGAAGCTTAAAGATATTTGATTATTTGTCCTGACACATGCTGTTAGTGAGCTATATAATATTTTTAACCAATTAATGAAGTAGTTCCCAAATCCAAATTTAATCAAGGTAGCAAATAAGAAATTCCAATTTACTCTATCGAATGCTTTTTCTGCATCTAAAGAAAAAATAGCTGTTTTAATATTTTTAAAATATGAATACTCTATTAAATTATATAATCTGCGAGTGTTTGTGTTCGAGTGTCTTCCTTTTATGAATCCAGTTTGGTCTGGATGTATAATGACAGGAGTTATCTTCTCTAATCTTTTAGATAGGACTTTACAAATTATTTTAACATCAACATTAATAAGAGAGATTGGACGATAACTGGTAGGTAATACTAGGTCTTTGCCTGGTTTTAATAGGAGACTAATGTTGGCTGATTTCGTATGGGTTGGAAGCCTGCCATTTTCTTCTGACTCAAGTAGCACTCTGTGAAATATTGGTTCCAGTATGTCCGAGAATTTTTCATCTAATTCTGCTGAATATCCATCAGGACCTGGAGATTTCTTATTAGGCATGTTTTTAATTACTTCATGGAGCTCATCTGATGTTAATGGTGAGTCTAGTTTTGATGATTGACTAACTAGTTTTGGAAGTATGCTGGTGAAGATTCTCAGTCGTCCAGGACATGATAAATCAAAAAGGTGTTCAATACAAGATCAACTGGACTTTATTTGTAACAGAGAAATCCATCAAATTTGTTGGGCTGTGAGGTGTTTTTTGTCAATTTACATACGTACAGTTGTTATGTCTTCTGTCAGAGACTTCAAGGGAACTCCTTACTGTTAAGGTGTGATCTGTCAATTTACATGTGTGTGTTACCTCAGCTTGTAATTTACATATGTTGGTGCGTGACTCCTATTATAACTCCACGAGTACACAGTTTGGTTCATTGAATTGATAAAGTTCCTCGGATGAGAAGCGAAACATCTTATGTTACAAATAAAGTCCAGTTGATCTTGTATTGAACGCCTTTTTAGTTTTGGAAGTGTTACTCTATCCAAGAATTCAATAATATCAAAGGTGGGCACCAATTCGCTATGGACCGCTAATGCGCTAATCCGCTTATAGCGTACCTAAACATTTTTATCAGCGTTACAGCGGAGTTATTAACTTTTATAATTCATAAGCGGATTTGTGCTATTTTTATTTAAAATGCAGTACCGCTAATAACTAATTATCTATCAGTAAAAACGAAAAAAAAAACTTATTTACAGGCTCTTATGCTGGCTCCGTAACTGAATTGTTTACTTTTCCCCCCTTGGTGAGGGAGCAGAGGAGGGTCGGAGGGGGGGGGGGAGGGAGCAGAGGGGTGAACAGACGTGGATCTATTCTACCATGTAGGCAAATGAATGGCCCGCCCCGGCCAGTCACCTACTAACATTGCTGCTGCTTGTTAATGTACATTTAACATAAAAATAATTATAGTTACGATGAAAACAATCATTAAAAAAACGCAATACAAAAACCGGTCGATTTCTGTATCCCCCCCTACTAAAAATGGACTATTCCATCTTGACATCTTCCGGGTCAGAGGTGAACTCGGATGCTAACGATTATGGCTAGCTGGTGCGCTGGGTCTTTTCATAAATCCGCAGAGAACCCCGCTGTTTCAAGCCAAATTAACGCGGCCGGAGGATTCTATTGTGTGTTCTGTGTCCACCACGCGACGGTGAGTCGTTTAGTTTCCTGTTCATAGCCACTGATTTTTTTAGGGACACTCTGCTATTTATACACTTAGGACAATCTGTTTTCAATTTCTTAGGTGATGGTAGTCTAACAGGGCCACAGTACACTTTACGTTTAGCTTTGGGTGTACTGCATGCACTTGGGCCCAACTCAGCTTGGTCTTCTTCAAAACAAATTTTAAAATCCATATTCAACAATTTAATAATATTTTTTCCCTCACGCCGAATGTTACCAGATTTCTTTTTGGTGATTTCATCCACAAGCCTGTAAACAGCACGGTGGAGTCCACTACGATTAATTACATTATTTTCTGCAAGTTGATTTTTTTCAACTATATTTGTCAGTGTATTTACAACTGAGTTTACGTTCTTTGACTTGTGGTGCAGAAAAAATACAAGTCCCTTTGATATCTTCTTTGGACCTTTAAGTTCATAGCTGTCCTCTGTGTATGTGTCACCAAATTTGTCGACAAATCGCCAGAAATCAGCAGCAGAAGATAAAGAGTCATCCATGGTAAGCCTGAAAAAAAAAAAAAAAAATAAATAAATATATGTATATATATAAACATTATGTTTAATGTTTAATCCTGTTTACTGGGACAAAACTGTTAATAAAAGCACTCCAAATTAAGTTTTACTGTGCATTCTGGCATGCATTTTTATCTAGAAAAGTTTTTCTCTCTCTGGTTAGGATCATTATAAAACCTACATCTTCATCAAAACCTGAAAAAAAAAATTAAAATAAATAAATAAATATATGTATATATATAAACATTATGTTTAATGTTTAATCCTGTTTACTGGGACAAAACTGTTAATAAAAGCACTCCAAATTAAGTTTTACTGTGCATTCTGGCATGCATTTTTATCTAGAAAAGTTTTTCTCTCTCTGGTTAGGATCATTATAAAACCTACATCTTCATCAAAACCTGATTCTGTTCATCATAAAATAAAATCATGAACATTAAGTTTTACTGTGCATTCTGGCATGCATTTTTATCTAGAAAAGTTTTTCTCTCTCTGGTTAGGATCATTATAAAACCTACATCTTCATCAAAACCTGATTCTGTTCATCATAAAATAAAATCATGAACATTTAAAATGTGCTAAACATTAATAAAACTTTTATTATTGGTAGTTATTTCTCAAAACAATGGGATTACTGTACTGTATTGTTTAAACTCGGCGAGGAAAGAGTTAACTCACACAAAGGACGTGACGAGGCAAAACCGGGAAATGGAGGAGCACTCCTCCCGCCGCACCGCGTCAGTCTATCTTCAAAAGACGGTTTCCCGTCCACTAAATCACATTATATTACATTTTAATTAAACTTTACAACCTGTACAAGCTGCGAAACACATTTCTAGATATGCGAACATCAGGAACAGGCTTTAAATTTAGGTTGAAACTCACCTTATTTTTGAAAAGCTGAATGTTCATGAAAATGCGACCGAAATGGATGCGGAAAAAAATGACAGTCACTATGGAATGTGAAGAATTTAAGATGGTATCTTACCAAATATATAATGCAGAACAAGATAGTAATTCGTATTTTTTTAAGCGAAAGTAAGTGGTGAGTAAAACAGCGATGACGTCAGAAGAGGCGGAGCTGTGCGCTCGGAAAGGGGGCGTATTTCCAAGTGCCTATTATCGGTGTTACTTCTGTTAACGTCATAAATAGCTTCAAAACCACTCGGTGTATATTTATTTACAGAGTAATTATAAGGCTCCAATGTACTTAACTATGTCCTGGAGAAAACATTTGAGATGAGATTCGATTTTTTATTTGTGTTTTCAGAGACGGACTTGTCTCGTGTTTAGCTTCTGGCAGACATTAGCAGCAGAGCTAAACACTCGTGTATATTTATTTATGCTTACAGAGTAATTATAAGGGTCCAATGTACTTAACTATGTCCTGGAGAAAACATTTGAGATGAGATTCGATTTTTTATTCGTGTTTTCAGAGACGGACTCGTCTCGTGTTTAGCTTCTGTTAGCTTCTGGCAGACATTAGCAGCAGAGCTAAACACTCGTGCATATTTATTTCTGCTTACAGAGTAATTATAAGGGTCCAATGTACTTAACTATGTCCTGGAGAAAACATTTGAGATGAGATGAGATTTTTTATTCGTGTTTTCAGAGACGGACTCGTCTCGTGTTTAGCTTCTGTTAGCTTCTGGCAGACATTAGCAGCATAGCTAAACACTCGGTCCATATTGTCGGGTTGTCTCAGCGGTCACGCGGCGCGTCAGCGGTGGATGACGCGTTACGTCGGCGGTGACGTAGGTGCGACCTATATTCCAGTGCGACCAATTTATGGATTTTTCCAATTTTTTGGCAATAATTGGACACTGCGACCTATATTCCGGTGCGACCAATAATCCGGAAAATACGCTTCTCTCAAGCCCCTGACCTCTCTCCTTCCCTTCCAGGGTTCCCAGGGTGTTCATCCTGAACATAGTGACTGTTTATATTTGCACTGTAAATAAATTACTTCATGTCCTTGTAAAGGTTTTTGAGTCTGTTGTCCTCAGTCTGTAATATCTGGGTAAACACCTCTGTTGTGACAGAAAAAAAAAAACAATTACATCACTGGGATAATTTGGACAACAGCTGGTGGTGTTTTCTAGAGAAGTCCATGGAGGCGTCCAGCCTTGTTTTTAGGTGTTGAGAAAAAAAAAAAGTTAAAACGCAGCTGGTTCGTTGTGGTGAGAAATTATTTCAAATCTTTGTTTCAGAAGGTTTCACAAACTGACAAACGCAGTCACACACACAAAAACATTAAAATACAGGTAATTCTCCACATCAGAGTTCCTTCTAGCGATATGTTTTGTATGTAAACTGTCCTGAAGTCAGACCTTGCAAATATCAAAATATCTTCACCTGCCGTGAGAGTGGTTCTTTTGAGTAAACATCAGAGAACAAGATAATAGTGTGCACAGGAGGACTTTAACAAGAATTTCACAAGATTAGCACTTAAAACAATTATTTGTTCGCTCCAAATTATAGTAAAGGTGTGACTCAGTATAACTTTTCCTTAATAAATGCACTTTGACGGTCAAACTAGCTGCATTTCGCCTGAGTGGCGGCAAAATGAAGCTGATTTGACGTTTGCTCCAGGAGTTCCGGAGCGAGATGAAGGTGGCTTTGTATGGCAAGCCAAGTGTGTCATTAATAGCCATTTTTACCTAATGAGACACTTGGCTTGCCATATTAGTTGAGGGTCTTCTAGTGGCTGAAAATGGTAGTGTTCAATATTTTCCATGTCAGAATGAATGAAAACATCAGATCTCAGCCAAAACTTGGGTTATAAATATGAGAAAATATATATATTAGTCGCTTTGGTGTATGTCGCAGGACAATTGCAAATTTATGCAAAAAGGTGTGACTTATACAGCAAAAAATACAGTAGTTAGTAAAAATAGCTAACTTGAACTTTTCCTCACTCTGCATCTGTTAGCAGAATGTGGCTACTTAAAGACCGTGTAAAGTGAAATTAGATTTGTGTTTTTAGTTTATCACATGGCATAAATATGTGTTATTAATCACCCATATAAATCTGACTGATTAAAAACATTGTTTTCCTTATAAAATTAAGTGTCAAAAATCATGAAAATACATTATTTTCTCTTAGTCTGGAACTGTGGGGGCGTGTCAGCAGTGGGCGTGGTTTCAGCGCAGTTCTGCAGCTCAGAGAGCAAGTAGGAGGACTCTCTCGCTCAGAGCTGAACTGTGTGGAGGAGGAAGACAGGTTCATCAGTAAACCTGCTCTGTTTGCTCCTTTTTCCAAGAGTTACGCTGTTTTTAGTGCACAAACAACTCTGGTTTTATTTTTAAAGTTGAGGACGCAACTATAATTCATAACTCCGCTGTTATGTGTTTAGAAGATGAGCGGACTCGCGCGGCTGCACCGGTCCGACCCGACACATCGCATGCGGGGGCTGTGTTGGTGATTAAGATAAAGAGGGCTGTGTTGGTGATTAAGATAAAGAGGGCTGTGTTGGTGATTAAGATAAAGAGTAATCACGTTGATAACTAAGTATGCAATGGACCTGTCGCATTTTCTTAGCAAAAAAGGAGCTTGTGAACATAACTAAGTATGCAATGGACCTGTCGCATTTTCTTAGCAAAAAAGGAGCTTGTGAACTTGTAGGGCACAGGCTTAGCAATAAAAAAAAAGAAAGAAAGAAAAGAAACAGGAAAGGCGGCGGCGGTGTCCGGAGGCTGAGGAGGGAGACGGTCAGTAGCAGGTGCCCTGACCATTAAAACATCCTGGGAAGATGCAGGAACGAGGCATAATTGATTAGCTAGCTAACAATGAACAAAATATCTATGCTATTGCTATCTGATGCTATCTGCGAGTCGCGAGTGAACGGCTCCACCCATGCGAAGAACAATTTATATGACTGGAGCTGCAGGGGGTGGGGGCTATACTAATGAGGACCGCGTGACGAAACGCGGTCCCGTTTAAAACACGCCTAAAAAATCCTGAAACACACATGTCTTTATACACAGTTTCATGTATAACTTCAAAATGAATTGAGCTACAATTTTGAGACTTTTTACTCATTTACAACATTACAATTATCACATTTATAATGTTTATTTAAGAAAATGTTGAAATTCACTTTACACGGTCTTTAACATTTGCAGCGTCTCCCCTCTCCAAGGAGGGCGCCCCGTACTGTCAACAGAACCGAACGCTCTGCCGACCGAAATATCCTACACTCACAGTACCACCCCACAACACACATACACAACTTAAGTATTTTTAAGAATGTGCAGACACCCTGACGATGAGTCCTAAGAATAGGCTGAAAAAGCTGAAACTGAATTCTTAAAACAAAATGGAGCTACCGGTAGTTTAAAAAAGGAGAAAGCAGCTCAACGACAAAAGAAGTAAAACATTAACTAGAAGTAAGCAAACATTAGTTAAACAACAACTAAAAGCTACATATACGGTACCAAAAAGCTAGTTGAAACTATGCTACTGGGTGTCAAGTCAAGGGTATTTTATTCAGAAATATACGGCCGTCTGGCTCACAGTTCAACAACAAAATACACATAAGGGTGCATTACCAGGCCACAAACCACAGTATTTACCACAGTATGAATCACAACTGAAAACAGGCGATCAATTGGTGAATTCTTATTAATTTAGATGGACGATTTCAGAATTTTCTTGTCCGTAAATTTATTTGAAACTGGTTTACATACAAATATTCATGAAATTCAAGTTATTTGCAACTTTTTCTTGATCAAAATGCGACATTTTCCTTGATAAACGGCTACGAGAGAATCTGCTGACTGTTATTTTTGCTGCGAGGGATTCAGAACCCCACTATAACTTTAAAGTGCACTTTCAGGGGCCCCACGAGAGCCATTTATTTACCCTACTACCCAGACTAAGGGCTACTGAAGATTCCCTCTCTATAAGGTGTCATCTCCAGGGGCAATGAGCGTGCTGCAACCATGGCGACACGCTTGATCCCCACAGATTGCCACAAAGGCAAAGAAAGCAGAGGACGCCAGTGACACGGCTGACGAAAACACACACAAACTGATGCATTTGCACAGAAAAAAAAAATAAACACAAACATTCCCATGGAATCAGACCCCGTCAAAGGAAGCACAACATTAATAAAGAGGTTATGATCTATGGGCTTTAATGGCAAAGATTATTTGTCTCCGAGTGTTTGGGCAGCAAGGGAAGGATGTCTGCAGAATGGGCTTGGGCATGTGTGTTGATGGAGCTTGTGGCTGTCAGGAAGTGGCTAGCAGAGCTGCAGGCGGCCACGCAGTTAATTTTCACCATAAAGGAAGAGGGGCTCTCAGTCTTTTACCTAAACTATGTTGGCACGAGGAAGTCCCATTGTTGCTCGCACTAGAAGATGAAAATCACTCTCAGTGGAGATTGGAAAACGTGAGTTTTTGCTGACTTAGTGCACACAGCTACAAACTGTTTCCCTTTATCAAACTAAATAAACTGCCGAAAAGATTACAGTGAAGTCACCGAACCATAGTTTCAGAACTGAAAAAAAAAGTGGGGAAAAATGACTTCAACCATGAGTTTATGAGTGTGTGTGAGTTTAAGGTGGGGTTTCAGTCCTGTCGAACATACCGTAATCTAGTGTGTCTCATCTTCCCCTTAGCAGCAGCAATCTGTTGTGTCCAGATTATTTCATCTGCCTTCTGGCTACGTAAACCTAGAAGTGTAAACTCCTCAAACACACACCAAGTTTTTTTTTTAAGCCTTATCCAATTCAATTCATTCAATATGCCACTGCTGTCTTCGCCAACTTGTTGCTCTTGGCGTAACAGAGCAGCAGCTGTCTTTGTCGGAGTTGCGATCAAGGAGAAAAACAAATATGAGGATGACACTCAAACAGAGGTGAGGGTAACTGTATCTCGTCTGGAACAGTTGAAAGAAATACACTTTGATTACACAAAATGTTACACAGAGGATTTCTCTGACTTATTCTACTCGTCTTCAGGAAGAAGCAGCTGGGATCAGGATCAGTACCTGTAAACCCGAGGCCATGGTCCTCAGTCCAAAACGGGTGGACTATCTTAGAGTTTAGGTATCTGGGTTTTGTTCTTGAGAGAAGAAAGGAATGCGAGATCAACAGAAGGATCAGTGATGTTTCTGCAGTACAGTAGTCCCTCTCTTTTGGCAGGGGGTTACATTCCAGAATCCCCCACGATAAGTGAAAATTTGCCAAGTAGGGACGTTATATTTAGTATTTGTATATATTTTAAGGCTTTATAAACCCTTTCCACACACTTACAATGTTCTTAGCAATGTTCTAAACACTCTAAAGGCTCTAAAAGAGCACAGCGAAAGACAGCAGACAGACTGGCCATCGGGAGCACCGGGACATTTCCCGGTGGCCTGGCCCACTCAGTGATCACCAAGGGGGACTAAAGGCTCAGTTTGATTGATTTAAATAAACAATCCATGCTGCTCGTGCAGCTCACTCAGGTTTAAGACAAACACCGCCTGCCTCCCACTTTATTTTTCTGAGGCTGTCTGTCACAGCAGAGCAGACACACAACAGGCAGGTGCGCAACCTGTTGTGTGACCCGAACCGAGCCTTTAGTTCCCCTCGGCAATCACTGAACGGGCCAGGTCACCGGAAAATGTCACACTGCTTCCGATGGCAAGTCCGTCCCTTGGCACAATGCTCTGGTTGGTCGCCTTCCATCAATCAGCCAATCGTGTGTAATGTACAATCTTAAAACCTCGCGAAAGAGTGCGTCTGCGAAAATCAAACCGCAAAGTGTGGAGGGACTACTGTATTGCATACTCTGAGCTGGTCTGTAGTGGCAAAGAGGGAGCTGAGCTGCACTCTGTGTATCTGTCGGTTTTTGTTCCTATCCTCACCTATGGTCAAGAACTCTGGGTAGTGACCAAAATTACAAGATTGCGGGTACAAGTGGTCTAAATGAGTTTTCTCTGTGGGACAACTGAACTCCCCCTTAGAGATAGGGTGAGAAGTTCAGTTATCCACGAGAGAATAGAGTCGTTGCTCCTCCACATCGAGACGACCCAGTTGAGGTACAGTAGTTTGGGCATCTGGTAAGGATGCATCCTAGACGCCACACAAAGTAGGTATTCCAGACATGTACACTGGTCCTGTTAGACCTCAGTGCTGCATTTGATACAGTTGATCATAATATTCTATTACAGAGACTTGAATATGATATTGGAATTACAGGAAAGGCTCTAAATAGTTTAAATAATATTTATCTGATAGATTCCAATTTGTAAATGTAAATAATTAATCTTCATCATACACCAAAGTTAGTCATGGAGTTCCTCAAGATTCAGTGCTTGGTCCAGTACTCTTTACCTTATACATGCTTCCATTAGGTAATGTTATTAAACAGCATGGGATACATTTTCATTGTTATGCTGATGATACACAGTTATATTTGTCAATGAAACCCAATGAATTCAATCAGCTACTTAGACTACAAGCATGTCTTAAAGACATAAAAACCTGGATTTACATTTTCTGCTTTTGAACACAGACAAGATGAGGTTTTAGTTTTTGGACCTGAGATGACTTCTGTTGTGGCTCGGCGCTATAAACTGAATTGAAATGTTCAACTGGGAGGACACCTCAGAAAGGACCCTGGACACGCTGCAGAGACTATGTCTCTCGATTGGCCTGGGAACATCTTGAAGTTCTCCCAGAAGAGCTGGAAGAGGTGGCTGTGGAAAGAGATGTCTGGGCCTTCCTGCTTGAGCTGCTATCGCCCCTGCACCTGACTCCGGAACAAGCTGCAGATAATAAATGGCTGGATGGACCATTTAAGTGATAAGTGATATCTACGGTAAGTGGGGAAAAAAGATCAGCCAGTAGGAAAAAAAAGAAAAAGACGAGAAGCATGAGAACAATTTGTTGCCCAGACAAAAGAAACGTTTAAAAGTTTAAGGAGTGGTTACTTTCTCTACAAATTTGATCTCTTCTCTTCTTTCACCCTGAAATTCCAATGACTGTCTTTTTCAACTATTATAAAAGGTTTAGGTCACGCTAGGTGAAGTGTGAGAAATGTCCTCCTTTTGGTGACACACACAGATGCTTTTACATCACAGGACTTCAGGGAAGGAACGTGCAAACTGGAGAAAGTAAAACAGAAACAAACAATAAAAGACAGAAATGTGGGAAAACTAAGCAGTTTCCGGTGACAAATTTCCATTTATTAATTTCTTCAATGACAATAGTGCACCTCTCTGTTCCTGCAAAATATTTCAGCAAAAAATGGTAGCAAAAAAAAGAAATTTTAGAGCGTTTGAAAATACGGCAGGGATTTGCTACATTTGGCATATTGTGTATACCACTGACATTAGGTTTAATTGTCCAAATAAACTCTGAAATGAACCAACATGCGAGTGGGTTAAGTTAACTGTCAATCAAAACAGAAGCAAGTGAGCTAAGTGTCATTAGCTGTCCATGTTCATTACACAAGACAGCTCTGATTCTGAGTGTAGTTAATCCACCTTGACAGAGTCGGCTCGTTACCTCGTCACCCTGCTGTCAAAAAACACCCAATCGCTGCTAACCACCGGCCCGCCTGCCAAGATTCAGTCATGTTTACTTCACCTGAGCAAACGCTCGTGGAGGAAGTCGATGCAAGCTGACAGATGGAGAAAAAGACTGAAACTGTGTCCTTTTGTCGTCTTAACTCTGTTCCTGCCTGACTCACCAACAAATACTCACACAACTAAACTCGTCGCTGAGGAGTTTGAATAGTGAATGTTAGTAGTTTTGGAGAGTGTTTTGTTGGACTGGACTTGAACAGGGAACGCAAGTAAACTTTAATGTTTATGATACAAGATACTGAAGAAGGGTAGAGTTAGACTGTGTAGAAGAACAGAGGGAGGTTATTTTTTCTTGTTTGAGGCAGTGCAGAGTGATGAATCCTGGTGTGCGGAGAGAGCAATTTTATCCACTACCAGGTGCAAATGCAGAGACGGGGGTGGTCAATGGTGGCCTCGGCCATCACAGATTAACAGTGGTGGGCACCAGCCCGCTAAAGCGCAAATCCGCTAATTGCGGACCTAAACAATGTGTTAGCGCTTTAGCGGATTTACTAATTTTTATAATTCATAAGCAGATTTGCACTTTTTCTATTTAAAATGCAGTACCGTTAATAACTAATTATCTATCATCTGTAACACGCATCTATTATGCGTCATCGCTACGCGACGCGTCAGCGCCTCATTTGCCCTGCTCAAAATGGCGGCCACAGAAGCGAGCCCGCACGAAGGACTTACTTTACAAGAAAACACGGTAAAAACAATAATTTCTTTGCTGAGAAAAAACATATTTCTTAGCTGACTAGCACAAGGGTTCCTGAGCTTAACCGTTTCACGAAATGGTCAAATCTGCTGGATTAAAAAAAGTAGTTCGCCATTTCATGGGTGGGCCGGCTTTATTTCTTTAAATTTAGCTAAATAAACGCTTAAAAATATATATTTCTTAGCTGACTTTATAGCACAAGGTTCTTGAGCTTAACCGTTTCACGAAATGGTCAAATCTGCTGGATTAAAAAAAGTAGTTCGCCATTTGCCCTTTAGCGCTTTAAAATTAGCTTCCGCTAGTTTTCCTAAGACATAAGCACTTTTGAAATTGCGGACCTAAATAAATTAATAAGCGCTTTAGAAACAGCGGAACTAATTTTTGGATTAGCGCTGCCCACCACTGCAGATTAATCTACGGCCACCCCAGTCATGTGAGGAAACTATAGTTTTAAGCGGGGACTTCTCTCAGCTAGGTTACTGGATCAGGCCTGGGGGGCCTTTCTGGGTGGAGTTTGCATGTTCTCTGCGTGCATGCATGAGTTTTCTCCAGGTACTCCGGTTTCCTCCCACAGACCAAAAACATGCATGTTAGGCTGACTGGTAACTAAACTGTCCCTTAGTGTGAGTGACAGAGTGAATGGTTGTCTCTATGTGTCCCTGTGATGGACTTGATGGACTTGCGTCCTGTCCAGTGTGTACTCCACGTCTCGCACTGTGACTACTGGACATGCAAGGAAGAAGTGGGTAAAAGATAATGGATGGATGGTTGTTTAAAGCCTATAAAAACTAGAAAGCATAGTTTGCTCAAATGATTAGGGTGGCCGGTTAACTATAAAGGACTTTCTTGTGCTTAGATGCAGTTACACACCCAAATGGAAGTTTGTACTTCATTTATTGTCAAGTTATCATGTTCACAATAGGGACGGAAAGAGGGAGGGTCTTTCCAATTCCCCCTCTTCACTCCGCAACAGAGGACATAAAAGATAATAATAATAATAATTTGTCACATTTGTCATCTGTGTATGTTTCCCATACTTGACAGACGAAATTGGTCTTCTGCCTTTAACCCAACCACCACCAGGTGGTGCAGCGAGCAGCCGTAGTCAGCGCTCGGGGAGCTGGAGAATTACCGTAGGTGTGCACTCATAGACACCCCAAGATGTGTAGTGGCCGGGGCGCGAACCCGCGTCCTTCGGGTCCCAAGTCAAAAGCCTTAGCCACTACACCATCTTGGCTCCATAAGATAAATAACCATCGACTAACCAAAAGTGATATAAACATCTCACCATTAAAAAAAGGCTCAAAGTCAATAAATTGTATATTAAATAATTCAGTTCAATTCAGTTTATTTATATAGCGCCAAGTCACAACAGAAACCATCTCAGGGCACTGTAAAGAAACGTTCACACATAAAAGAAGCCAATTTTTAAAAGTTCTCTATCTAAGGAAGCAGCAGATTGTGTTGAATCCCAACTTTGTTGCAGTCTCCCATCCTGAGCAAGCACAAAGGAGACGGTGGAAAGGAAAAACTCCCTTTTAACAGGAAGGAACCTCCAGCAGAACCGGGCTCAGGAAGAGCGACCACCTGCTTCGACCGGCAAAAATAAATAATAAATGATTACGGTAATAAAAAGACAGCTAGACAAAAAGAGTTTTTAAATACTCAGTGCTTCTCACTCAGCATTGTATGCAAATGCAGCAGAAGTTAAATAAATATATATATATACAGAGTAGTGCAGATGGATTTAAGATGTACCACAAAGTTTTATTGCAACAGACAATTACAGTATTTGTCTAAATGTATAAGAAAATACGACGGACATCTTTAAGCCATGAAATCACCACGATGTGCTGAAGGTGGCACGTCACATCCTGATTTCATGAAGGAGGATGGATCTAAGACAACCAGACCCAACAGGAACAGAAGCCTCTGCAGCCAAACCAACATGCCAAAACTACCCCACCAACTACAGCAGGTCTCAGACGTGATCTGAGCAATCCGATCGCCAACGCCTGACCCTCGGAGACCGTGCCACCTTTGTGCGCATGAGCACCTACAGTAGCTTATCAGATTCTACGAGAGGCAGAGCGGGTAGAGCACGAGGAACTATAGGACAGAGGTCAGAGGTTACCTCTTTCTGAATGAGCTCCAGCCAGGCAGTATAAAACGGGACACGCAGATCCCCACTAGAGTCCACCAGACTCCCCCCTTCCTGGGAGAGAAACACCATGAAAGAGGAGAGAGACACCGTGTTAGACCTGCAGCCCAGAACCAAACTGTGAGTCTGTTCAGCGTTTATTAGTGAAGAAAATAATGAATTGATCATTCCATAAACTATTTACCATAAATATCAATATTTAAAGACTACTTCATAGGTCTGCAAAGACATGTGTCTGCGGCTACACTTACCACTTGTCCAGCTAAAAACTACATCCCAAAGCCAAACATAATTTCCTCTCCCCCACTTCAAACACCTCACACAATAGTCGACGACTCGTGCAGTGCCGCCTTCAAACAAAGGTGCCTCTGTCTGATTTATATCGCGCTGGGAAACACTCAAGATGTTTGACGAGCAGGTGAAATTAACAACCTGGAAACACAGTGGGAGCATTCCTGGTGGCACAAAGCAGGCAAAAAGCACCCCCCGCCCAAAACTCAGCTACTGTGTGACATTAGGACGAGAGCAGTCCCTGTTTGTGTAATGATAACCAGTCTGAGGCACGAGGAAACAGACGTCAAGAAGAACCAAGAAAAACACGACCTCTTCCTTTAAAAACAAACCCTGCTGGCTTCACCTAAAAATAATAATAATAATAACTACCGGTACTTAACTTTTCTGAAAATCAGGTTGCAGAAAAAACACAGACTGGTAGTCGTGTCTGGTGCAAAGTTCAGTGAAGAGGTTCAGAACTGCTCGGCAGCTTGAGTCACTTATAGCAGGAATATGATCATTCTACTATAGTACCCACATCCTGCAAAACTGATGTTTTTAATTTATTTTGAATTTTATTTCAAACATATAATAATAATTTAGCTGTTTTAATACAAATTTGAGCTTTTTCAGCTAATTCCACATTTTTGCACGCATTTCAACTTTTTCCAGCCTAATTCAACGAAAATGATCTCGCTCCATTTTCTTCTGGTAAATGAAACTTCTTTCTGCTGTTTTAACTACGTTAGCTGTTTGTTTGTTGTTGTTTTTTTTTTGGGGGGGGGGGCGTTGTTGTGAATTTCAGCTTTTTTCAGATCATTTCCTCTTTTTTTTTTTGGTTCTCATTTCTGCTCAATAAACTTATTTCTGCTCATTTCAGCTTGTTATGCTCCTTTCAGCTCATTTCTGCAAGTTTCAGCTTTTTCATCTATTTCAGCCACTATTTAGCTGTCTTAATGTAAATTTGAGCCTTTTCAGCTAATTCCACAATTTTTTTCACACATTTCAACCTTTCCCAGCCTAATTCAACAAAAATGTACTCTTCCTTTTTTCTGGTACAGTAATTTAATCTTATTTCTACTGTACAGTATTAGCTACTTTTTAGCAGTTTTTTGTTCATTTCACCTTTTTCAGATAATTTCCTTATTTTTTGGTTCACATTTCTGCTTCTTACAGCCTAATTAATTTATTTCTGCTCATTTCAGCTTGTTATGTTCCTTTCAGCTTATTTCTGCAAGTTTCAGCTTTTTCATATATTTCAGCCACTATTTAGCTGTCTTAATGTAAATTTGAGCTTTTTCAGCTAATTCCACAATTTTTTCCACGCATTTCAACTTTTTCCAGCCTAATTCAACAAAAATGTACTCTCTCCATTTTCTTCTGGTATGTTACTCTGATTTCT
>JBBPBX010047500.1:9786-26134 GCA_038048925.1 Garcialebias charrua | reverse complement strand
CTCCCTCACCTCCCCTCCTCCTATCTCTCTGCTCCCTCTTCACACCCAGGTGGCTGTGAACACGCCCCTAAGAGAACACACAGGTGCGTTGTTTTTTATTTTTTTTATCTTGGACCACCACTCGTGCACTTGACTTTGGAGCGGTAGAAAAAAAAACTATCCGGGGCGCAAAACATAAAAAGGAAAAGGGAGAAGGATAAAGATGTTGGCAGGATGAAAAAAAGCCTTTCAGTGTGGTTGAAAGATAGTAGGCAAGTACCGTCAGTGTATTAGCAGGACAGGAGGGTTGTAAATATTCAGGTTAGCTAAAGCTAGCCTAATAGGAATCGTCCCATATTTGGCTGTTAAATGTTGCCTCCCCTACTGACACAATTTGTTTAATATTTTTATGAATATTTGATACATGTCACACACACATCCACACACTAAGTGTAAGAATTACCTACATAAAACTCAGGAAATATTAACACAGGAAAGCTAAACTGTTGTGGTGGCAGTTCCCAGCTATGTTCCAACACTTAGCCCTCAGCGCTGCAATTTATTCACTCATATGTACATTTATTATTATTGATTATTTAATTAAAGATTAGTTGTACAAGTTTATGTGTGCATCAGACAACTTAGTCCTCAGTGTCACTATAGCCCTGAGACTCAAAAAGGTTGGTGACCCATGTTACCAACCTTTTTGGCAGAGGGACACTTGAGTTTAAATGTCTTATTTAATATCACTACAGTGGTGTGTGTTGTGATGTATCTGGTAAGTCAGATCAGATGAAATGTCCAGTCAGTAACTGTTATCCAACAAGGAGATCATTTAAATTAAAGTTTCATTTCTATTGTGGTTTGACTGCTGTATTTTTAAACCTACTTAACACAAAATTAATGTCATTCAGCTGTGAGGATGGAGAGAAGGAAGAGAAGATGACAGAGGAATCAGGACAGACTGGGGAAGGCAACAGGTTGGTCTAATGCAGGTGGAAGTGAGGGAACAGCTACTTAATCCCAAGCAATAATGTGTAAACATTATTTTTTTAAACTGTATTAAGATCTGTAATTTTTACAACTAATATATACCGGTAATGCTTTTTTGACCATATGACAGTGCAGAATGCCACAGACAAAGGGTGAAGGAGACAGACACGAGGTCAGTGATAGAGGAGACAAGTGATGACATCAGGTAGGAATAATTACATTAGGGAGGCAACAAAAACCTATACTGTATACCATGATGGTTTGAATTTCTGATGACCATCTTTCATTGTCTTCCTTCACGGAAAGTAACAGTTTAAATGTCATAAATGTTAAAACTCTGACATGGACTGCAGGCTGTTAAGATTTCATATTTTCGCTACATAAAATGTTGAACACTGAGTACCACTACTGTTATATATTTGTACTTTATTAAACTTCTTATTTGTTTATGATTGAAATGATCACCTAATAGAATACGTAACATAAAAAAATATGTAATATTGCTACTGTATTTTCTAAGTGGAGGAAAGCTGTATGAGGCGGCAGGTAAAAAGTGTGGGGGGGGGGCGCCGTTGATGTTTTCGCATCCACCTCAAAAATATGTAGTTGCGCCCCTGCACGTAACAATAATCAACAACAAACACATAACAATTAACAACAACAACAAACACACAACAATAAAAAAACAGTCATGTAACAATAAACAACAAACACGTAACCATAAAGAACAACAACAAACATGTAACAATAAACAACAACAAAAATATGTAGTTGCGCCCCTGCCCACCCCACTGTCGGTCAGGCAACTACCGGTATTTGCATTCCAGCATTGATCAGTTTACTAAACAAGCTCTTGCCTCAGTCATTTCTGCATCAAAATGAACAAACAAATATTTTAAAGATAATCAGGGGCTGAGTATGAGTAATAAATAAATAAAATCAATCATTACGGTTAAACAAAACATCCAATAAGGACTGGACAAATATGAACAAAATGAATGAAAGAATGAATGAATGACACTGTTAAATTGTAAGAGTTTCCAAAAGCCAGAAAAATTGCTTGTTTGAAGCATTTTCTTAAATGGGGGTGGGGGTGGGGGGCTGAAGACTTTTGGCATGTACACAAATTTATTAACTGTAAATAAATAAAAATGTCTAATATCCACTACCCTCTTTGGTTCTACATTAATTAGACTGAATAAGGAGGCCACTTTTGTCAAAATTTGGTATAAAAATAAAACTCGCATCCACTACAGTTTTGCCTGAAGCAGTAATTTTACACTTTTTTTTTAAAGCTACTCCCATGACACAACTGTGAATCTATTTGAGACAAGGTAGTGCTTGGCAGAGTATGAAACATCCTGCTGAAACTGCATCTCTTCATTTCACCAATCCCATGACTTCCTGTTCGTCTGTGAGGGCTTGAAGTCATATGATGTGGAAAACAAGGTTTATGACCATGGGACAGCATAGCCTTCAAGAGAGATCTTCCATGAAACTCTGCACTTTATAGCAAAGGGTCCCTGAGGTTGCAAGGACCTTTTTGGGGCAACTTTTATCACAGCGTGCACTTTGAGCAAAAACACTGGTGTTCATTGGAGGAAGGTTCACGCTCTTCGTAAAACCCACCTGTAAGATAACAGGCATAAAAAAAAACACACACATACACTGAAGTCTCATATCGGGGTTTACACTGCACAGACAAATATCTTGTAGAACCAATATGTCCCAAAATAAACAGGATGAACACTAAGGGACTTATTGCAGATGGCGAACATGTGCAATGATAATGAGACTAAAAAACGGGAGCGGCAATGAGTTCCAGTAGTTCCTGTGTGAAGGAAACAAGAGAGAACCGGATAGTTGCAGCGGAGTCTGATTCAGCTTCGTATTAGTGAACAGATATGTATTTCTCAGCCATGATGAAAACAATTCATAGAAATTCACTATTACATATTATACCACATCTGTTGTGCATTACTTTGCAATATACTGTACATTGAATTATGTTGGTTTTACAAGCATTATAAGCAGCTGCAGCTAGCTGTAGCACCCCGGGTTCAGCCCAGGACAGTTCCAGCACGACGACGTAACCATGTGTTGTGAAAGCTGAAACACACCTGACACGTTCCCGGTGCGTGCAGTGAAATATGTTGTATTGCTACCAGGAAGTTGGCACAACACAAACATAATGACTTCATTTGTTCAAACAGTCACTCTAGTTGGGTTAGATGTTTATACGACACCTAAGAATTACCGTAACGTGATGAATAAAAAATAGAAAGCATATTTAATGAACACACGTTGCACTGATTTCTTTGTGATTTTACTTTGTTCCAAAGTGACTGATGCAACTTTATTGTTTTGTTTTGAACTGAGCTGGGTTTGTTCAAACTATTTTTATTTTTTTTTAACTATTTTATTTTTTTACTTTTATTACTTTTGGTTTTTTAGTATCTAGCATTTTTATTTCCATTGCCTCCTTTTATTGCTGTTGCTTTTGTTTTATTTTCACTGATTTATTGTACCGGTTTTTATATTTTCTGTCCTGTTAAGCACCTTGGTCAGTGCAAGGCATTGTAGGAAGGTGCTATACAAATAAAGTTTATTATTATTATTATTTTAAACACCTGAATATATATCTCTTGTCAGATATAATCATATAATATTTTACTCATCCAACAGACTGGCACAGGTGTAACACAAACAATGAAACAAGTTCAGACAATTACACTCTTTTATTCATCTTTCTTTCCACTAACATGCTTAACTTATGTCAAGTACCGGTAAGTTTTAATAATTTTGACTGTACTTTTTTCAAATGTACTGTTGTGTCCTGGTCAAATTTGACTGTTTCAAATGTTTTCTTACACTCGGGGAGTTGTCGGTCAAAAATGGCCGATCATCAAACGTGAGCATGTGAGGCAGGTTTATCAAACTGACTTTCACATTTGGACAGAACTTTTTTCCTACATCCTCAGGTGCATTTGTTTTAGAGTGGAAACACACATGGACACACACAGCACTCCATCAGCTTTAACTGCAACACCCATGGATCACAGTCTTTTCTGCACAATAACTAAACCTGTTGACAATCTTGTAGTTTGGCCTTTTTTAAACTTGTTACTGGTTAGATTGTAGATTTTTCTAATACTGTAGTTGCATTTTCAGCTGTAATTTGGGGATTGCGTCTTTTTCTTTTGCCCCCTAATGGGGGGGGGGGGGGTGCTAATGGGACGGCTGTGGCTGAGTGGTTAGAGCAGTCATCCTCCAAGGCAAGAGTTTCGGGTTTGATTCCATCAGCAATCACATGCCCAAGTGTCCTTGGGCAAGACATTGAACCCCTCATTGTCTCTGATATGTGCATCAGTGTATGAATGTGATAAAGCACTGATTATTCTTTGTAGAGATCTAGTAGAGTGCTGTATGAATGGGTACCGTATTTTCCGAAATATAGGTCGCAGCTTTTTGCCTGATTTGCATGCCCTGCGACCCCCATGACGCTTTGCGCGAAATGTGCACACGACTTCCGGTTGACCGGAAACACCGTTTGTTTACATGCGAGTAATACAGTTGAAGACAGTCCAAACTTTGTTGTTTTCGTTCATTAAAAATGTGGGAACACCACTCGTTTTGTTAAAAGAGGAGGGACAAATAAAAAGAAATTACAGATGTTACCTGATCGCGCAGACATAATTTAAAACTACATAAATAGCGAACGCGTTTGCTCCGGCCTCTCGGCTAAGGTTTATTAGCAGCTAACTCGGCTAAAAGTCACGGTCGCGTCTGAGATCTATCGTTTTAAGACAGTAAATCTTCCAAAACTCTCATTAATAAACCCTCCCCGAATAAAAAGATGTTACCTGATCGCGCAGACATAATTTAAAAATACATAAATAGCGAACGCGTTTGCTCCGGCCTCTCGGCTAAGGTTTATTAGCAGCTAACTCGGCTAAAAGTCACGGTCGCGTCTGAGATCTATCGTTTTAAGACAGTAAATCTTCCAAAACTCTCATTAATAAACCCTCCCCGAATAAAAAGATGTTACCTGATCGCGCAGACATAATTTAAAAATACATAAATAGCGAACGCGTTTGCTCCGGCCTCTCGGCTAAGGTTTATTAGCAGCTAACTCGGCTAAAAGTCACGGTCGCGTCTGAGATCTATCGTTTTAAGACAGTAAATCTTCCAAAACTCTCATTAATAAACCCTCCCCGAATAAAAAGATGTTACCTGATCGCGCAGACATAATTTAAAAATACATAAATAGCGAACGCGTTTGCTCCGGCCTCTCGGCTAAGGTTTATTAGCAGCTATCTCGGCTAAAAATACCGGTCGCGCCTGACATATATCATTTTAAGACAGTAAATCATCCAAAACTCTCATTAATAAACCCTCCCTGAATAAAAAGAAATTACAGATGTTACCTGATCGCGCAGACACAGCCATAGAGTAGGATGCAGGAACACTCTTTCTTTGTTTTGGGTCCGTGTTGAAAACACTGTTGTTTTAGCCAAAGATTTAGCTTGGTCCGGTTGTTGGTGCAGCCGCGAACAGCACAGCAGGTACCTGAACCCCGGTAGGACATTTCAGTAAACGTTCCGTTTAAACAAAAGCTGTGTTTGCTCCGATAAAATGAATGAAAATAACTTTCAAAAACACCCGCGATCCATACTCGCCTATGGAATACAGGCACTTCCGGTGTCGGACAGGAAGTACAATGCACATTCGCTTCTACAGTGACGCCCTCAGGAATACTGTGGATAGAGAGGTGAGACCTATTTATGGATTTTTTCCGATATTTTTAGACCAATTTTTGGTTCAGATATGGCCGTTTTTCATTTTGGCAGAAAATGGTGCAGTATCACTTCCAGAGAGTCCACCGACTGTTTCCAGCTCATGTGTCCGAAAAAAAGCCTCCTCTGCTCGGACTGACTCTGTCGCTGCCCGGCCTCCTGCTCTGGAGGTAACTTCTGTTTGTTAGCTGTTTGTTAGCAAGATAAGTCAAGAACCACAGGACAGATTTTTATGAAACTTACAGAATGTAATCACTGTATGGACATTTACAAGTGACTAGCTTTATGAGATGTTTGAGATAAAAAACAACAACAATCTTTTAGCTTTGTTATTAGCGGTTAGCTACCGTAAACAGATACCTACTATTTAGATAAATAGCTCATAAACCACTCGGGGGATATTTTTTCTGCTCACAGAGTGTAATTATATGGTTTTAATTTACAAACTGTTGCCCTGTATGAAACATTTGAGATAAAATTTGATTTTGTATTCGTGTTTTGAGAAACTGACTCATCTCTGTTAGCTTTCGTTTTATTTCCGTGTATATTTTAGCAAATAGCTAATAAACCACTCGGCTAATAAACCACTAACCCTTGTGCTATAATGTCAGCTATAATTTTTAGCAAACAAAAAATTTTTCTTACCGTATTAATCTTCTTAAAAGCCTTGCTTTGCGCTTCTGTGGCAGACATTTGCAACAGAGCTAAACACTCCCCCACATTTCCGGGTTGTCTCAGCGGTGACGCGTCACGTCAGCGGTGGATGACGCATTACGTCAGCGGTGGATGACGCGTTACGTCGGCGGTGACGTAGGTGCAACCTATATTCCGGTAAAATCTATTTATGGATTTTTCCAAATTTTTGGCAATGATTGGACAAAGTGACCTACCGTATTCGTCGGATTATAACACGCTCCTGTATATAACACGCTTTGTCCAATTATTGCCAATAAATTGGAAAAATCCATAAATAACACGCTTCGGCGTATAACGCGCATTTATTATGCGTCACCGCTACGCGACGCGTTAGCGCCTCATTTGCCCTGCTTAAAATGGCGGCCACAGAAGCGAGCGAGCACGAAGACCTTCACAGATTAACACGGTAAAAACAATTATTTCTTTGCGAGAAAATATATATTTCTTAGCTGACGTTATAGCACAAGGGTTCCTGAGCTTAACCGATTCACGAAATGGTCAAATCTGCTAGATTATAATTAGTTTCGGTTTGACTTCTTCCAAAACTGTCTCGTGCGCTACTAAAATAAATTATTTAAAAAAATTATTTTATCTCAAATGTCTTATACAGCTAACAGTGTGTAAATGACCACCAAATAATTACACTCTGTAAGTTTCAAGAAACTCTGCGGTGTGGTTTATGAGTTATCTTGCTAAAAAAAACAGCTAACAAAACAGCTAACAGCAGCTACATCCAGAGCAGGAGGCGGGCAGCGACAGAGTCAGTCCGACCAGAGGAGGCTTTTTTCGGACACATGAGCTAGAAACGGTCTGGAAGTGGCCCCCTAGCAGACAAAAGTGGTACTGCACCATTTTTTGCCCAAAATGAAAAATGGCGATATCAGAGCCAAAAATGGGTCTAAAAATATGGGAAAAAATCCATAAATAACATGCTTTGGCGTATAACATGCAGGACATTCAAATGAGTAAAAAAACTGCGTGTTATACCCCGATTTTTACGGTATATTCCGGTGCGACCTATAACCCGGAAAATACGGTAAATGAGGACACATACAGATAGTGTAAAGAGCTTTGAGTATCTTGATCAGATAGAAAAGCTCTATATAAGTACAGTCCATTTACCATGTAATAAAATCTATTTCATCCATCCATATTTACCCGCTTCTTCCTTTTCAGATTGCAGGGGTCACTGGTGCCCTTATCTAGTGTTGTAGTACTTGAGTTCAGTCTTGGTCTTGAGACCGGTCTCAAGACCACATTTTGATGGTCTTGGTCTTGTTTCGGACTCGACCGCATTTGGTCCTGGTCTTGTCTCGGACTCGGACATTGAGGAATCAGGATTTTATTTCAAGACCAGTCAAGACCACAACTGTGGAAATCTCACTAAATTGCCAGAATACTGTCCAGTTTATTATTCACCATCTTTGTTTTTACAAGATGCAAAATGTACTGGTTCAAATCTAATCGACACTGTGACTCATTGCTAAATACATTTTTTGTTACCGCTGTCACGCCCACCCCCTTTCACTTGCACATGTCACTCCCAGTGTTGCCAGATTGGGCGGTTTACTGCCAATTGGGTGATTTTCATTTTGATTTTGCTGGGAACTCTGGGAAGATTTTTGTTGAATATTTTGCCACATATTGTTAAACTACCTTGGCTTGTACTGGTTTGCGTCCTTGCTCAAACCGTAACTATAACAATATAGTCTCTGTTTTGGAGAGTTATGACTGTATTTGATTTGATTTGATTTGATTTGATGTTTATTCATTCATTTTAAAAGATCAATACAAGACAGTTTCATCAGATACAAGAATACAAGTAGGATAAAATGAAAGGAGCAGAAAGAAGATGAAATCTTATTATATCTGCCCCTTATTTCACAGTTTGTTCAACCAATGATCTGCCCCTTTTACAAGGGGCAGATATTATAAGATTTCATCTTCTTTCTGCTCCCTTCATTTTATCCTACTTGTATTCTTGTATCTGATGAAACTGTCTTGTATTGTTCTTTTAAAATGAATGAATAAGCATCAAATCAAATCAAATCAAATGATAACCTTCAGACTACATCACAAAATGAATAATTCTACTTAATTTTACTAACTGTAATACACAAACTACATCACAAAATGAATAATTCTACTTAATTTATCTAACTGTAATACACAAAATACATCACAAAATGAATGATTCTACTTAATTTTTCTAACTGTAATACACAAACTACATCATTCTAACTGTAATACACAAACTACATCAGAAAATGAATAACTCTACTTAATTTTTCTAACTGTAATACACAAACACACTAAGCTACATCATCAGTCAACATAAATGTAATACACAAACACACTAAGCTACATCGTATATAGTTTTTGAGCAAGTCCTTTTTGACCTTTTTCTTAAATGTATACATTGTTTTGCTAGTTTTTTGATACTTGTTTAAAAAAATGTATTTCTTTCTTCTTTTTTTTCTCTTTTGTTTTCTATTGTTTATTGTTTATTGTTTAAGGAAATTCTACCATTGCTGTTCATCGTTGTTTAGTTTTAGCAGGTCGCTTTCGTAAATGAGCCATGAGGCTCAATAAGATTTACCTGACTAAATAAAGGTTGAATGAAATTTTTTTTTAACATCACTCTCCAGAGCATTCCATAATCGAACTCCCTGAATTGAGGTAGACCGTCCCTTTAAGCTCGTTCTGAATTGTGGTTTGATGAATATCTCTGTCCCTTTGAGATTGTAATAATTTTGTCTTTTTATAAAATTTCTTTGGATATTTAAAGGAAACGTGTTATTATGAGCCCTATACATAACTGATAAAATACAATATACCTGTACATAGTTCCCATGTGACGTCACATCTGTGGGTTGTCCTGTTTGACCCTCCCACAGGTAGGCTAAGCAGCAGTTGGAGCGCGTTCTAATGGATGTCCATTTTTCACGTTGTTTTTTTTGTTAATTTCTAATTAATTGCAATGGTTACTTCGTGTTGTGTCAGTGGGTGTTCCAGTCGGGTAGACGTTTGGGCAACGCGCAGGTTTCACTTAATCAAAAAAAAAGTAAACGTGAAGGATTTATTTCATCGGAGAAACTCACAACCGCCCCATCTCTGCTTGGATCTGCTCAGAAGACATCGTGCTTTTGGCCGGTAAACAAAATATTCTACATAAATCATTTTGTGAAACTATGTCAGAACAATGTTAGAGTACAACTGTCTGTGTGTTAGAGCTGTTTTTTTTTTTTATTATTTAGCGACACCGTCTTGCATGCTGTGGTTAGCTTAGCATCTCGCTAACGGACAACGGCCTCCTCACGGTCCACCGGGACCGGCGGGGAGACCGTCCCAGTTGGAGAAGGAGGACGGGAGCCAAGTCGTGCGGGCGACGCGTCGGTCCCATGGGACGTGCCCCCGCGGCCGCGACGGATCCACGCCGTCCGACCTGAGCTGGAGGGACTCTCCGCTCCAGTGCTAACAACATGCTAACTTCCAACACGGTAACACTCAAGTGCTGGTTCTGGTCCGTGTTCAGCCTGGACTGTTTGTGTTGGCTGTGTGTTATTTTAGTTAAACCTTTTTTTAGCTGGTTAGATATGATTGAGACAGTTTACACATCTTTTTTGGATTTAAAGCTGTGAAGCTCTGTGCTGTGAAGCCGGTGTGCGCTCTTTGTAGTAATTAAATAATTAATGATATCGGAGTAACTACTTTGTGACAAGTTGTCTGATTCGTCTGCCATGATTTCTTTCTCAAACTCATTTAACTCGACCACTGCCAGTTTGCTCTTGTTCCTTGGTGAAGCTGTGGTAGCTCGTGTTTTTGTCCGTATAATTTGCTCTGCTAGTTCGCCATTTTGCCTTCTCTGCCTTCAGATGTGGTGCGGAAGCCGGTATGGGGGCGTGTCTGGGAACTATGTATTCTACCAATTCCTGGAATTTCAATAAATTTAGCTGAAGAAACAAGGTGTTTGATGGGTGACTGAAATGTTTTCTGGTGATTACTCTTACAGCTCTCTTTTGTAAAATAAAAACAGGCTTTGTAATTGTTTTGCACGCTTTTCCCCAAACCTCAATACAATAGATTAAATGTGGAACAATGATTGTGTTATACAACATATACAGAGCTTTATCAATTAAAAAATCCCTGACTTTATACAGTACTGCAATTGATCTAGCTATTTTTGTTTTAATGGAATTTACATGATGTTTCCATGTCAGTTTGTCATCAATGATAACACCCAGAAACTTCACTTCACTCACTTTACAGATCACAACATCTTCAATTTCAAATGGATCGTCAACAATTCTCTTTTTGTTACTGAATATCATGTATAAATTCAAAGATAATTTGTTTAATTTAAACCAAGTTTGTATTTTTATAAATTCTATTTTCATCATATCCAAAATCTGTTTTATGTCTTTACCCGAACAGAAAAATGTGGTGTCATCGGCAAAAAGAACACATTTACCAAGTCATTCACATATAAAATAAATAACTTTGGTCCAAGCACAGAGCCCTGAGGAACTCCACAAGTGATATCACGGAGGTCAGATCTAACATCATTTATTTGCACAAACTGTTTCCTATCTTTCAAATAGCTAGATACCCACTGTAATGCTGGTCCTCTAATACCATATTTATTTAGTTTTTCAAGGAGAATGGTGTGGTCAATGGTATCAAATGCTTTTTTTAGATCAACAAAAACACTAACACAGTACTGTTTATGATCGACAGCATTAGTTATTTGTTCCATTAAATCCATGAGAGCCATTGATGTAGAGTTTTTTCCTCTAAACCCATACTGACTGCTACTTAAAATATTTTGTTTATCAATAAATTGATCCAATCTGGTCACAAATAGTTTTTCTAGAATTTTTGAGAACTGTGGTAACAAGGATATTGGCCTATAATTATTGAATACACATTTATCACCATTTTTAAAAAGAGGAATTACCTTTGCTACTTTCATGTTATCTGGAAATATTCCTGTTGAAAAAGATAAATTGCATATATATGTAAACGGTTCAATAACATAACTCATTATTTCTTTTACGAACATCATATCCATGTCCACCCAGTCTTTTGATCTCTTGTCTGAGAGATTTTTTTACCATTTTCCTAATTTTCTCTTTGTTAGTTCCATTAAGAAAAATACTGTTGGTGCAGCTTTTAATTGAATTACACACATTATTATCTATCTATCTGTATGATGATTTTGAGGAGATTAACTGGAGCGCTTCACCCACACAGACACTCCGATCAGAGAGCGAGTCCAGACACAGCAAGATGGTTATTTTCTTGGAGTTTAATTAACTATCCAGTTCGTTTACAGCATGAAGTTTCCCTTTTTGAGCTGTCTATTCTTCATAACTGATAGTAACTGGTATTAACTGTCCCTTTTTTCTGTCTCTCTGGTATCTGAAATAAAAGAAAACGGCTAAAATAAGAACAGGCTAACATGTAGCTTAGCATACCCTTAATATTACAATAAGACAGGACCTTAAACATGAAATAAACATTTCTTGGGGTGTCTCATATTTGCGCCAAAATCGCCACCCCATTTACATATGAAAAGAAGAAATTAGCGCTTATTAACGGTGCATTAAACTCACCTTTGTCACAAACGCAGACAGGCATCAACGATAGAAAACACCAACGGCTATAAAAACCAATGGCTTTCTCAGCTCTATTTATCCCCAAGGACCCCTTAGCTGTCTAACAAGATGCCTGATGTAAAAAATACGAATTAGCTGTCTAACATAAAATACGAATTAGCTGTCTAACAAGATGCCTGAACAACACAATGCAGAAATACTAGGAAATTTATAACAGCCGCCCCCAGAATAGCCTAGCTATTATGTAAAGTCTATTAAATTCCCTAAGATGAAGTGGAGTCCCTGTATTTTGTCCATCATCAGGTGGAATGGCCGGCAGCTGGACCATACGTGATACCGGCCGCAGGTAGGTCTTCTTGGTCCAATCCGAACCTCAGCTGACTGGATCTGACCGTCTGCACTCTCGATCACCTTGACAACCTCCCCGATGGGCCACTGTGCTCTCTGAAGCTGGGGATCAACGATCATGACGATCGTGCTCTGCGTGAAGTCATCAGTGGGCCGCCTCCACTTCTGCCGAACTTGCAAGGACGGAAGGTAACGCCGAAGGAACTGCATCCAGAAGTGGTCCACCATCATCTGACAATGGCACCAACGTCTTCTTGTGATGGTGTCAGGAGCGTAAGACGCTTGGGGTAAGGAGGCGTCCCGCCGCCCCATCAACAACATATGTGACAGGTCACGGGAAAAGCAGGAACAAGTCTCTCACACTCAAACTGAAAAAAATCAATAAAAGCTTCAAGTTCTGAGAAAATAGTGAAAATTGTTTTTTTGCAAAATATACTAGTTGAAGTTATGAAGAAACCACCCGATGCTTTAAAAAAAACTTTAGAAGTGTTTAAACTGATAAACTTTGTGTTAGAATTCAGCTTGTTTTCAGAGTAAAAATGAGCCGGCCGAGATTTGCATATCGGGGGTGTGGAAACCACCCGCTGATTAACATGCGGTCTTTGTTTGGCTGGTTTCTGAGCTTTTCCCACTGCTTGTTATTGGTTTCAGTCAATAATATGCAGATTTGAAAGAAACACCGCCCACAAAAGCGGCAAAAGCTTAATAAAAAATACCTATATGCAAAGATAAGGCCTTTCTGCTCTGATGACACAAAAGTCATGGCTGTAACAATAACTATGCGACACAACAATCAACATTATTAATGTGTAAAACATGTCACAATAACGTAAAATACAAAAAAAAATTCAAAAGGAATTTTGCCAACAAAGCTGAAGTTCTGCACACCTTCCTAGGCAGAGTCTGTGTTGACAGTCAGTGCTGGGGGTTGGGGTTAAGGCAAATTAATGTAAATGAACAGCAATTGTTAACACCCCTAGGTAATGCTTCTGGAATGGGGACTTTCTTCTGAAACGTTGAGGCCTGAATTCTCCCTAATCTTATTTGCAGATTGCCAACATTGAAATGGCTGTATCTTCTTCATTTTATTTTTGAGTGCCATGTGTTTGGCATCATCGGATAGCTTAGAACCCACACTTTCAGATTCTGTAAATAACTCAAAATGACCCGGGGGAGACTTGTTCCTGGTTTTGCTGTGGCCAGTCACATATTTGGCATCACTGGATCAGGATCAGCTATGTCTGATGAAACATAGCCTAAGGGCTTGGCGTTGGATCTGGTCTCGACCTCGATCTTCTTGCGTAGGTGCAGGAACTCGTAGTACGGGTTGGCTCGCTCCGTCTGGTAGGACTCGATCTCCTCCAGCTTCACGGAGTCCACGATGGCTGCCAGAGACTGCTGGCACCGCTCCTTCTCCTGCTGAGCCGCACAGCTCAGCTGGGAGCTCAGCAGCTTGGGCATCTTCCTCTTGCACGGATGAGGAACGTGGACGTCCACTTCCTCGTCTGAGGGGCGGAGCTTGAGCTTGGCTCCCGAGGAGTCAGACTCTTGGTCTCCACACTGAGGGGAGGAACACTCCGAGGTGTTGCTGCTGTCCGTCTGAGCTGCCGGCTGGATGCTGGTTTGACTCTGCTCTTCGGCTGCGGACGAGGATTCGGGTTTCTCGTCAGCTGGCATGGCCTCCATCGGATCAGGGTGGAGCTCAGCTTTGGATTCAGAGACACCTTCTGAACTCAGGCTGCCTTCGAGTGGTTCAGTTCTGTTGGTCTCTGAGCTCTGTGGGACGTTGGTCCTCTCCTCAGCCTTGTGTTCAGGACTGACACAGGACACGTTGTCCTCCATATGAGACCCAGGACAAAAGGCTGCATCGTCACTAGGGGGCCAGGACTTCTTGTAGTCTGGATAGTTTATGATCCTGTTGTCTTCTGAGCCCTTGGACTCAGTTTTATTTAAACTGGGTGATGTCTCCCCTTCAGCAGAGACGGGAATGTGCAAACTGGTGGACAGTACTGGACTCCCCGCCCATTCTGTTCGTAGGTTCTCTGAACCAGTCTCCATGTCCTCTTCTTCTGGTCTGTCGGGGTTTGCCACAGGATTGTTGCTATGGTCAGTAAATTCTCTCTCACTATCACGAACCAGCTTGGGCAGTTCAGGTACAGGAACAGGCTGCTTCGGCGGCTGGAAACTGTATGTGGACTGTGGCATGGTGTACTGTGGCAGGAAAGAACTGTATCCATGAGGAGCTGGCCCCACCATGACAGGCACTGGCTGGTAGACTGTCTGTACTCCAGGATGCTGGAGAACAGGTTGTGGAGATGGATCTGGCTGATAACCTGACGCCTGCAAGATGGGCTGCGTAGTAATAATCGGTGGGGGCTGGTGGTGTATGCTGATACACAGGCTGTGCAGCATTAACCTGCAGGGGCTGATACAAAGGCTGTGCAGTGTTAACTTGCGTGGGCTGATACACAGGCTGTGCGATTTCATACACGGGCTGTGCCACATTAACTTGCGTGAGCTGATACACAAGCTGTGTGGTGTTAACTTGCGTGGGCTGATACACAGGCTGTGCGATGTTAACTTGCGTGGGCTGATACACAGGCTGTGCGGTTTGATACACAGGCTGTGCCGCGTTAGCTTGCATGAGCTGATACACAGGCTGTGTGGTGTTACCTTGTGTGGGCTGATACACAGGCTGTGTTACTGCCATAGGAGTGTAGAGGTTCTGGCACTGAAGCGTAACATTGTTTGGTAGTCAATCAATCAATCAATCAATCATCACCTTTATTTTACCAGGTAGAGCCCGTTGAGATCGAGATCTCTTTTACAAGGGTGACCTGGTCAAGTGGTCAGCAGCACACGTCACATGGTAATTGACAATAAACATTTGCATTTATCAAAAAAGAAAATAAAGAAAACTACAATCACAGTAAATAGATGTTGACAGTTCAAAACCAACAGGATAGGACAGATTTCTATATACATTATATACAAAACAAGCAGACAGACGGGTAGATAAAGTAAAAAAATCAACAATGCCATGTAAATTGCACAAGTAATGTTTAGAAACATCTGCAATGGTCAAGTTTCTTGATGACATTATCTAATACGGTTGACATAAAGGAACCAGGAGAGATGAGTGTTGATAGTTTCAGATCTTTCTGTAAGTTGTTCCAGGCTGAGGGGACGGCGAAGCTGAACGCTCTTTTTCCTAGTTCAGTTCTGACCGGAGGAACTGACAGGAGGACTAGATTGTTAGAGCGCAGGGAGTAATGACTGTGTGATGTTTGTATTAAGGAGGTGAGGTATGACGGGACTAGGTTTAGGAGGGTCTTGTAGATGAAGACCCTCCTAAACCTAGTCCCTACCCTAGGGATAGGGACTAGGTTTAGGAGGGTCTAGGTTTAGGAGGGACTAGGTTGTGGGTCCCTACCCCACATCACTACCCTAGGGTAGTGATGTGGGTTGCAGAACATGACATGGTGTTGCTGGAGCCAGGGGTTGACGTGCTGGTGTTGACACAGCTGGATGTGGCTGGTATTCTGCATGGGCTGGACCTGTATAATTGGGCTGGTATTGGATTGGCATCGGTATAACTGGGCCTCTATGTTGAGCGTTTACAGCTGAAGTCACGGGATTCATTATTTGATAGGCTGGTTGTTATAACGTAGATATTGTGGTATACTGGCTTGCCTTATCGACTGCCGCCGCTGGGGAATGACACTGTGAGAGCCCGAGTGCTGAAAGTAGCTGGCCATCTTGAATACAGTAGCAGACTTGGTCTGCAGGCTGAGTGACCACAGCTGCTGTGCACTGGCACCTAGATTGTCATCCTGATGAGGGGCAGCATAATGGTACGTCCACACCTAACAGCGTTTCAATGTCAATGTCAATGTCAATGTCAATTTTATTTATATA
>JBBPBX010047499.1:2159-26134 GCA_038048925.1 Garcialebias charrua | reverse complement strand
ATGTGAAGCATTGTGGGAAAGACAACAAAATCCACTCTCTTATTGGTTAAGGGGAGTGGCTGTGTTGTGTTTCCCATCATGCTTATCGCTTTTTTAGTTTTTTTCAGCTTTAGCTGGACAAACTATTGGTTATAACTATTGGTTATAATGGGAAAGACAACAAAATCCACTCTCTTATTGGTTAAGGGGAGTAGCTGTGTTGTGTTTCCCATCATGCTTATCGCTTTTTTAGTTTTTTCAGCTTTAGCTGGACAAACTATTGGTTATAACTATTGGTTATAATGGGAAAGACAACAAAATCAACTCTCTTATTGGTTAAGGGGAGTGGCTGTGTTGTCTTTCCCATCATTCTTAGCACTTTTTTAGTTTTTTCAGCTGCACCATGAGTAAGGAGGACATGTGTGTGGTATAATTGCCTCCTGTCCTGTGTGCTGTTAAAGTCAGTGGGTTCCCTTTTGTAAGGCTTAAGAGTGTCTTCATTGGGTTTATCTCACACAATGTTAAGAAGTGCAGTCATAGAATGTGATTGAACACAAGTGCTCTTTGAAGCTGGATCGGAAAAGTATCGGCAGGTTTGAACCGATACACGATACTTAAATAATGCTGGTATCGGAGACCGATACCGATACTGGATTGGATCTGCCCCGTCCCTAGTTTTTATTTTGTTTTTGCCCTTGTGTTTTTTCTTGTGCCCCTTTGTCTTCCTCGTGCCCACCGTCCTTGCCGTTCCTCCCTCCGTCCGCCCTGGGTTTTGGGGGGTGTTTCTGGGGTCGCCGGGGGGCGTTCTTTGAGGGGGGATACTGTGAGGATTGTGCCTTCCTTGTTTGTTTTCCTGCCTGTCTCTTGTTAATCATCCCCAGTCTGTCTCACAGGTGTTTGTAATTTGTCTCGTCTTGTCTATGAGTATATAAGCCCTGTTATGTGTCTCAGTCAGTGTCGGTGCATCGTTGGGTCTCCCCTGTTTCTCTCCAGTCTTCACTCATGTAAGTGTTTTTGCTGCATCGTCAGCTGTTTATTTATATCATTAAAATATTATGTTTTATACAACTCCTTGGCCTCCTCGAGCTTCTTTCTACACCACTGGGTTTAATCTCGCTCCCTGATCAAATCCTGACACCTACATGTCTCTGTGTGAGTACAGCTATAGCGTGCGCTCTCAGGACATGATTACCTGCAGTGTTCCGTCAGTGAGGACTGAACTTGGCAAAAGGGTCTTCTCCTACTCCGCTCCTGTTTTGTGGAATATCTTACAAAAAGATCTGAAGCTCTCGACCTTGACCTCTCTAAATGGTTTTAAGAATCTGTTACCAATGCAGATATGTTCCTGTTACTGATTACTGTTACTGATTTTCTACATCTACCTTACAATGTTTTGATACGTTAATATTTTGTTTTAATTTGTTAAAATAAATAAATCTGTATCTCTCTCTTAATTTTGTCTATTGTTGATTGTTTAAGGACATTTCTACTTTTATTGTTGTCATCATTCTTTAGTTTTTAGCAGGTCACTCTTGTAAATGAGTCCTCGAGGCTCAATGAGATTTACCTGATGAAATAAAGGTTGAATGAATGACCTCTTTTGGGAGCAGATGTGGGGGATTGAGGGCCTTGCTCAAGGGCCCAGGATGGGGCAAATGAGGTTGGAGGCTGGTGTGTGTTTCACCTTTTTCACCCACATTTTGATGTTGTCAGTTCAGGGAGTCAAACGGGCGACCTTCTGTTCACAGGCCCTCCTCCTCTAGCCTCTGCCCCCCCCTCCCCCCAACTATTATTACCATATTTTCTCATGCAGGATCTGAACAACTGATACATAGTTTGATTGTATGGTTCCTGCTGTTAAGCTGATAACTAGAAAAATTAATACATTAAAAATGTAACTATTTTAATGACTTGGGATTATGATGAGGTTTTTATTTTTCCAATAAACCTCCACAGAATATAAAAATGTAGTAAAAAAAATGGCCCATTTTTATTTATTATGCATGTCTACTTACACAAAACTGGAGAACTTTAACTTATTTTGACAAGCTGTCAGAATTGCAGACGTGCTGAAACGTGAGTGATTCTATTAGTGAGTAAAGCTAGAGATTAAAAAAAATAAAAAATACTCCAGAGACAAAGCTTTGACGATGACAAGCAGCAATATCAGAAAATGACTAGCCAGTGTGGCGGACACATTATTGATTTGTCCACCAAAGACCAATTTCACGAGGGCAGAAATTGAGCCAGGGTTTAAAAAATGTGGCAGCGAGGCTCGGAGCGGGAGAGATAAATGGAGATTGTTTTTCATTTGTGTTATTGATGAACTAATCTTGCAGCTTGGCCTAATCAGAGCATCATTTCAAAAGCTGTTTGTTCTTGCCGGCTGGGAATCAATCGCTCACGCTCCGATCCCCTGCCTCTGCTTCTCCTCTATAAAAGAGATGATCTAATGATGACCACGCTTCACCCTGACACTCATCGTTTGCATTGAACTCCCTCTTCTCATGCGCACTTTTTTTGGTTCTTGTTGGTAATTTGTTTCTTCTTTCAGTTTTTTTCCTCACACTGGTGTAAATTCATGACTAAGACATGCAGGATGACAGTGGTGGCAGTTTCATCACTTCAGTCCAGGAGAAAATACCTCGTAGTTCATGTACTGCTTGGGTTCCTTTCAAGTAAAAGTTTTATTAGATGTGTTTCCAAAGACAAATGTGAGCAGTCAAAATGTACAATTATTCCATTGTAGTTTCTTGGATATAAATTAGATCATAAGAAAAATCTTCTTCTTCTTCTTTCGGCTTTTCCCTTTTCAGGGGTCGCCACAGCGAGTCATCCTCCTCCACCTCACTCTGTCCTCTGCATCCTCTGTCCTCACTCCAACTACCTTCATGTCCTCTCTAACTGCATCCATATATCTCCTCTTTGGCCTTCCTCTGTGTCTTTTTCCTGGCAGCTGCATTTCTAACATCCTTCTACCAATATACCCACTGTCCCTCCTCTGGACATGTCCAAACCATCTCAGTCTGGCCTCCCTAACTTTATCTCCCAGTTGTTCAACATGTGCTGTACCTCTGATGATCTCATTCCTGATCTTATCCATCCTTGTCACTCCTAAGGAGAACCTCAGCATCTTCATTTCTGCCACTTCCAGTTCTGTCTCCTGTCTTTTTGTCCATGTCTCTGTCTCCAGACCATACAACATAGCTGGTCTCACCACTGTCTTGTAAACTTTTCCTTTGACCTTTGCTGACACCTTTTTGTCACAAATCACTCCTGAAACTTTTCTCCATCCACTCCATCCTGCCTGGACTCTCTTTTTCACCTCTTTACCACATTTCCCATTTTCCTGGACAGTGGACCCCAAGTACTTGAAGTCCTGCACCTTTGTGACCTCTGCTCCTTGTAGCCTCACTGTTCCACTGGCCTCCCTCTCATTCACACACATGTACTCTGTCTTACTACGGCTGACTTTCATTCCTCTTCTTTCAAGTGAATACCTCCACCTCTCCAAGTTCTCTTCCACCTGTTCCCTGTTCTCACCACATATCACAATGTCATCTGCAAACATCATAGTCCATGGGGATTCCTGCCTGACCTCATCTGTTAGTCGGTCCATCACCAGAGCAAACAAGAAGGGGCTCAGAGCCGATCCTTGATGCAATCCCACCTCCACCTTGAAGCTATCTGTCACTCCTACAGCACATCTCACCACTGTCCTGCTGTCTTCATACATGTCCTGCTGTCTTCATACATGTCCTGTACCAGTCTAACATACTTTTCTGCCACTCCAGATTTCCTCATGCAATACCACACCTCCTCTCTTGGCACCCTGTCATATGCTTTTTCTAAATCCACAAACACACAATGGAGTTCTTTCTGACCCTCTCTGTACTTCTCTATCAACATCCTCAAAGCAAAGATGGCATCTGTGGTGCTCTTTCTTGGCATGAAACCATACTGCTGCTCACAGATAGTCACCTCTTGTCTAAGTCTTGCTTCCACAATTCTCTCCCAGATCTTCATCGTGTGGCTCATCAACTTAATTCCCCTGTAGTTGCTACAACTCTGTACATCACCCTTGTTCTTAAAAATGGGAACCAGCACACTTCTTCTCCATTCTTCAGGCATTTTCTCACCCTCAAATATTCCATTAAATATTTGAGTCAAAAACCTCACTGCCATCTCTCCAAGACATTTCCAAACCTCCACTGGTATGTCATCAGGTCCTACTGCCTTCCCCTTCTTCATTCTTTTCAAAGCTTTCCGGACTTCACCCTCACTAATCTTTCCCACTTCCTGGTCCACAGTTTCTATGACCTCCACTCTTCTTTCTCTTTCATTCTCTTCATTCATTAGCTCCTCAAAGTAATCCTTCCATCTTCCCATCACACTCTCCTCACTTGTTAGAACATTCCCATTCCCATCTTTAATAAGCCTAACCTGCTGCACATCCTTTCCAGCCTGATCCCTCTGTCTTGCCAATCGGTACAAGTCCTTCTCGCCCTCTTTAGTGTCCAGTCTCCCATACAACTCATTGTACGCCCTCTGCTTTGCCTTAGCTACTTCCCTCTTTGCTCTATGTCCCATCTCCTTATATTCCTGTCTCCTCTCTTCAGTCCTCTCACTGTCATATTTCTTCTTGGCTAATCTCTTTCTTTGAATGGCGTCCTGCACTTCACTATTCCACCACCAGGTTTCCTTATCATCCATTCTCTGTCCAGATGACACACCAAGTACCTTCCTACCTGTCTCTCTAATTACTGTTGCTGTAGTAGCCCAGTCACTTGGAAGCTCTTTCTTACCACCCAGAGCCTTTAACAGCTCGTCTCTGAATTTCTCACAACATTCTTCCTTCTTTAGCTTCCACCATTTGGTCTTCTTCTCTGATTTTACTCTTTTTCTCTTCTTCGCAACAACAGTCATTCTACACACAACCATCCGATGCTGTCTGGCCACGCTCTCCCCTGCTACAACTTTACAGTCTCCAATCTCTCTCAGGTTTCCTCTTCTACACAGAATGTAGTCGACCTGTGTACTCCTTCCTCCACTCTTATAGGTCACTCTATGTTCCTCCCTCTTTTGGAAATAGGTATTGACTATAGCCATTTCCATTCTCTTGGCAAAATCCACCACCATCTGTCCTTCCTGGTTTCTTTCCTTGACACCAAACCTACCCATCACTTCCTCATCCCCTCTGTTTCCTTCACCAACATGTCCATTCAGGTCTGCTCCAATCACCACTCTTTCCTCCCTGGGAATACTCTCTATCACTTCATCCAAATCTTTCCAAAATTTATCTTTCTCCTCCCCATCACATCCAACCTGTGGAGCATAACCACTTACTATGTTTAGCATCAGACCTTCTACTTCTACCTTTAGACACATCACCCTATCTGACACTCTCTTCACCTCTACTACATTCTTTGCCAACTCCTCCTTCAGGACCACCCCTACTCCATTTCTCTTTCTATCCACACCATGGTAAAACAGTTTGAACCCTGCTCCAATACTGTGAGCCTTGCTGCCCTTCCACTTGGTCTCTTGGACACATAAAACATCTACCTTTCTTCTCTGCATCATGTCAGCCAGCTCTCTACCTTTGCCTGTCATTGTCCCCACATTTAGAGTTGCAACCCTCAGTCCTACATTCTTCACTTTCCTCCTCTCCCTCTGTCTCCTGACACGTTTCCCTCCTCGGGGTCTTCGACTAACAGTAGTACAATTTCCGCCGGCACCCTGTTTGTCAACAGCACCGGTGGCGGACGTTGTTAACCCGGGCCTCGACCGATCCGGTATGGTTTCACTTTGATGAACTCGCATTATGGTTTTGGCAAGTGTTTTACATCGGATGCCATTCCTGACACAACCCTCACCATTTACCCGGGCTTGGGACCGGCACAAGAGATACACTGTGCTCCCTAGTGGCTGGTTTAGATCATAAGAAAAATAAATATACGATTTATTTCCTTATCCATCCATCCATTATGTTCTGCTTGTTCCTGAGTCGGGTCTCAGGGGCAGCAGTTTGAGCAGGGAGGTCAACATCTCTTCCAGACATTGTCTCTTCAGCATGTCTCACATCTCGCATGACTTCTCACAGTTAGACACTTCCAAAGGAGGTGTCCATGGAGCATCCTTACCAGATGTCTGAACCACCTCAGTTGGCTCCTCTGGATGTGGAGAAGCAGTGGCTCTACTCCGAGTCTCTCCTGATAACTGAACTTCTCCTGTCTCTAATGGAGAGTTCAGTTACCCTGCAGAGGAAACTCATTTAGACCTCCTGGTTCCAGGATTTTGTTCTTTCAGTCACTACAGAGTCTGTGGCCATGGGTGAGGGTAAGAACGTAGACTGATCGGTAAACAGACAGGAGTTTGTCCTTGCAGCTCAGCTACCTTTTCACCCATTATCTGGAAGAGGAATCCCTTAGCATTAAAGACCGTGTAAAGTGAAATTAAATGTGTGTTTTTAGTTTGTCACATGGCATAAATATGTGTTATTAATCACCCATATAAATCTGACTGATTAAAAACATTGTTTACCTTATAAAATTAAGTCTCAAAAATCATGAAAAAACATGATTTTGCCTTGCCCTGGAACGCTGGGGGCGTGTCAGTGCGTGGGCGTGGTTTCAGCGCAGCTGCGCTCGTGTCCTGCTCCTGAGCTGACTGTGTGGAGAGGCAGACAGCAGAGCCAGTAAACCTGCTCTGTTTTTATCTGAGTTCTGTCTGTAACAGCAGCTACTTTTTCCAAGAGTTACGCTGTTTTTGTAAATAGTTTTCTTGTGTGTTTTTAATCTGGAATGAATAAAAAAAAAAGAGTTGTACCATGCGGGAATTGAACCCGTGGAGTTTGGGACGGAAGGCAAGCGCTTTATCCATTGACCTATCCAGGCACTACAGATACTCGGTATAAAACCACGCGGTATAAAAACATGTTATGATTTGTACGGGTGCCCTGACCATTGCGACATCCAGGGAAGATGCACGAACGAGGCATAATTGATTAGCTAGCTAACAATGAACAAAATATCTATGCTATTGCTATCTGATGCTATCTGCGATTCGCGAGTGAACGGCTCCACCGAGGTGAATTTATACGGCTGGAGCTGCAGGGGGTGGGGCTATACTAATGAGGACCGCGTGACGAAACGCGGTCCCGTTTAAACCACGCCTAAAAAATCCTGAAAAAGACATATCTTTATACACAGTTTCATCTATAACTCCAAAATTAATTGAGCTACAATTTTGAGACTTTTTACTCATTTACAAGATTACAATTATGACATTTATAATGTTTATTGAAGAAAATGTTGAAATTCACTTTACACGGTCTTTAAGGCTAAATGTTTATCTTTGAAAATACATATATTTTATACAAAACAGTACACTAAAGAATGAACTGGTTTTGAAATCCATGAATCATTGTCGAGATGATAGAACAAGGAGCAGAGGATGGATAAATGGATGGATGGATGGATGGATGTGGAATAAGGAAAGAGAAGGGAAGTCTGAGATTGTCATCATTGTCATACAATGATGAATTTAGTTCTCTGCATTTAAGCCATCACACCTGAGATACACCCAGGTGGAGCAGTGGGCAGCTCTGTAGGTGCTCTGGGAGCTACTGGAGATTAGGTGTCTTGCTCAGAGACACCACAACATGTGGGAATGGCTAGGAGTCAAGCCGTGACTTGCTCGTCCCCAGCCCCGCCTCTGCTCCATCTCGACCCCTGAGAATCACAACACAAATTTGGTGCTTTGTTCACACAGTCTGTCAGAGTTCTGTTTTTATTTTAATTCTATTCTTCTGCACGTATCTTTCAGTTAGCATGGTCTTTTCCTGCAGCTGGGCTGGGTCGACTCACATGCCGGCACTGACCCAGCTGATCAGAAGTTGACACCTGATTATTGGAGTTACTTCAGGCTTAGTTGAGGCATTGTTCTTCATTGGATGGTTGAACATTGCTGGATGACCAACCACGTTACAACTGTACAATCCTTCATAGTGTCTGTATCTTGACCTACTTAAAATCTGATTACAGTGATAAATGTTCTAAATTAGTCATGAGGACTAGTCCCTTAAGGTCCAAACCTCCAGTAGATACCTACTTTGTATAAGCATGTGCCTCTTTAGCCACAGTTCACACAAGAGAAGATTTTCAGAATTAACTTGTGTGTCATGTTATATAATTACAGGTTTTAGATGCTCATTTCTAAGATCCAAGTCCATTGTTTTAACTGATATTATATACATTGTACTCCTGTGTTTATGACTGTAATTTGTGTCAGAAATTGTAGTTTTATTGTAGCTTGAAGCTGCAGGCAAGAGCTCCAGTGAGGCAGACTGACAGATGAAGGTCTGGAGTGGAGTCAAGTGATTCATTCCAGCTCCTCTCAACAGTTCTGCTACACGGGGGTGTAACACTCCACTTCTGTGGGATATTCATCAAAGGCTGTCGAAGAAATGTACTTAAAACTTCAGAAAATCTTTTCAGTTTGTGATAAATTCAACAACTAAAACCAAAAAACAGTTTTGTCTTCCGAGAAATTTAAATTGTTTGTTGGGAAGTTCGAATTTCTGTATTTACCTCCATAAATATTTGTCATGCTCTTCATGAATGGTGGGTGATCATGTACTTGTATGTTTGTTATTAAAAAAAAAACAGGAGGAAGATTTGAATGAAATTCTATGAAAATCATGACTGGATGTAAATCTACAATGGACAAAGGTTATACATGAATCATATTCAAGATGGCTGCCATGGCTAAATGACCTTAGCAAACACCAGAATGGCTACAATTCAGAAACTGTTTCAGCTACTGAGCTGGAATTTGGACTGTGAAAGATTTGTTTGAATATTTTTTGTTGCAAATCAGTGAGAAATATGCTTTTCTCCAAGGAATGCTAATTTGATGTTTTTTTTTCCCATAAATCTTTTTTGCAAAGCAGAGTTTGTTACTCCAAGAACTGAAAATAAAACTAAAAGGCAAGGTTATAAAGGTAAGTGAATTTATTTACAGGCGCTACAAGAAGATATGTGGAAAAGGCAATACAATATCTTATTTTCATGCATCTTATTATTGTCAGGACAGAAGATTCACTTTGTCATTGGTAAGTTCGACTCCACTCAGCTCTCGTCTTATTGGTTCTTCTCAGGTGGAGGTGATTTGCCTCTGTGGGTGGGATCGTCAAAGTAAAGTGGGCGGGATTGTAACTGGTCATTTTGGTTGAGCCACTCCGCTCGTTGTGGTTCTTAATCGCCCAACAATCAGACTTTAATTCCTTTATCTCGGCACTGCTTATAAGTCCAGGTGCAACCCTGCTGTGACATCATCTCCAAGATATCTCGGTAAGGCACTCATTGCTTGCGGCACTGTCTGAGTAGGGGTGGGTTTCAGCAATGGGCAGACCCTTAGCTGGTGCGGTGTCAGGCGGAGCCGATGAGTTGAGACTGTGGCAAAGCACCAAAAGACAGGATCGTACTGCAGTGTTCCCTTTCAGGCTTAAAGATGGAGAGAGGATGGAGGATTCCAGGACCAGGTGAAGTTGTAGGATTTCCAAGAGGTAAGTAGTTCTCATGAGAGAGTGATGGGAGGGACCGGAGGTGGTTCATCGCTCTGAGGGGGTTCAGCAGAAGACGAACGATTAAATACTGTTTCTGGATGAGAGGCAAAGAGTGTTTGTAGATCAGGCTGAGTGCAGGGTTGACTCAGAGAACTGCGAGTCAGGAGGATCAGACAAGACACTGGAGGTGATGAGTCACAAAGCAAGCGCGTTAGATAACCAACGGTCCAGCACTGGGTTCTGGTTAGACTTTTGCTTTTATCCTGGAGGAGTACATCAGTCCATATGTCAAACTGCATTATATGTATAGGTAGTCCTCGACTTACAACGTTTCGCGGTTTCAAACGCCCTCCCATTGAAAAGCATTGTTTGAGTTACGCGGTTGATGCGCCTTTACACCTGAAAATACGGTACCGAAACTCAGCGGAAATTTACAGGAGCAGGAGACCTCATTGTTTGGTACAGGCAGACCGGAGCAGACCTTACTGTAAAACTCTGGACCGCGCGTGGAAATACAGGAGACCTTATTGTTTGGAGCTGAGGTTTACGAGGCAGAGAGGCTACAGCTGAGCAACAAGCTAACATGCTAACAGACGTTGCTGTAAACGCTGTGGACCGCGTGAAGCTACAGGAAGCTGCAGAGCTCACCAGCTCCCAGTAAGAAATTAACTCTTTTTCCCCTTCATTATGGCTCTGAAATGTATGTGGTTTTGATAATTATGTAGGGTAATGTGTTAGGATAGGCTAAGTGCTTGGTAAAAATACAGTACTGTACGTATGAGGTGCCGTTTGGACGTATTTTCCAACTTACGTCAATTTTCGAGTTACGAACGGGCATAGGAACGGAACTCGATCATAAGTCAGGGACCACCTGTAGGTTTTTTATTGCATTTTGTTGTGTTTTATCTTAATAATCATCTTACATTTAATATTAATGTTAACTTAGAAATGTAAAGCCCTTTTTTTCTAATCTACTCACAAGTTTAACTAAAATACAAATATCAAACGTGCTTTATTAACTGTCCTTTATTAGTTGAGAAATGTTTTCCAAAGTAGCTCAGGTTTGTCTGAAGGCGTGTTTCCATCAAGGTTTCTAGGTGCGCATTATGAAGCATCGCATCAGAAAAGCTAAATGGAAACGGCATAATTCGAGTTAACTTCCTCTAAGTCGCTCTAAAGTTTATACGCTCGCTTGAGGTAGTTTTTGGGGAGTCGATTCAGAGCTGAGTCGGCTAAACGACAGATGGAAACAGATTAGCCGACTCAGTTCTGCCGCAGCGAACATTCACGTCACGTGACTGATCAGCTGTTTCCGCTCCGGACAACATGTAACATCGCTAAAACTAGTTGGCATGACAGAATAAATACAACTTGCCCGATAGCAACACATACCTGAAATATTCTCTCCATTTTGCCGAGATGTCTGTTTTCAAACGCTACTTCCTGTTTACTGTGGAAGTGCGTAACGCTGACGTCTGACGTATGGCGCTGACGTGTGACGTAATGACGCTGACGTCTGACGTAGAGACGCTTTGCGTGGCATTGCAGATGCGCTTCAAGCCAGTTAATGGAAACACTTCTGATCCTCATAATTTTAATTTACATTTTAGCGAAATTTTCTAAAATTCGCTCAAAAATCGAATTTAAATTGGATGGAAACATAGCTTGAGTCAATACAGCCATACTCTGCAGGTAACGACTGTAACATTAATCACACCTACGCTCTGCTTGTTAGTTTAATTAGGCTTTCTTTATTAAATCAAATGATCCAAGATACACCAGTTAGGCGTTTTTGTTCAGGGGGAAGAATTAAAAAGGAGAAAGATGAGCTTCATTAAAATGCTACCCCATTCATCATTACAAGAGTACCGCCTATAAATTGAGAAGCATCCATCAGCTTATTGGCAATCGTCTAATAAGCATCAGGGCACTTCATCAGCTTCAACCCAATCTGGCTTCTCATTCGTCTCAGGGCTGAAGGCCTGTCTGTTAATGTCAGGCTGGATTCACGGTGCACAGTGCTGTTGGTCATTCTCATGACCACGGATAAATTCAAATATGCATAAAGGAACACAAGAACAGGTCAAAAGGAATGAACACTTTAATCTGCAGTGAAAGTTGTACACAATATGCAGAAACTGTTTGTTTAAATAAAAAGTCTGCAAAAGTTTTACTTTTTGTTGGAGCGGTTCACAGCCGAGTGTGAAGCGGCTGAGATGAGAACCAGCACCTCCAAATCTGAGGCCATGGTCCTCAGTTGGGGAAGGGTGGATTGTTCTCTTCAGGTCGGGGGTGAGGTTCTGCCTCAAGTGGAGGAGTTCAAGTATCTCAGGGTTTTGTTCAGAATGAGGAAATACTGCGCATGGGATTGACCAATGTACAGCTAACCCCCTACCTATGACTCCATCGACCTACGGCAACCCGGACCTACGAACGTATCATATTTAATAAAAATATGATTTTTTTTTTTTTTAAACATTTTTTTTTGTTGTTTGTTTAAATGTTCTTAATTTCATGTGTACACTTTGTTGCAGCTGTGGTTGTTTTAAAGGCTTTATAAATAATAATTATGATAAAAATGATAATTTCTGATCATTTTTGTCATAATTGCGCAATATTTGTTCAACTTCCGGTCATAACAGGAAATGCTACAAGAAGGTCTCCAGTTTACACGGTCACAAGTTAAAGCAGAACACCGGACCGTCTGCGGCAGCCATTTTCGGCAGCCGGCTTTGCCTCATATGGATTAATTACTAGCTGGAAACGAGCTCTGTGGACGTCTCAGCCTGGAGCAGCAGCCGAGGATCGATCACCGATCCATCGCGCCGGACTGCCGCGCGAACACCAGCTCATGGCTTGGCTAACAGGCAGCTAGCAGAAGCTAACACAGGCCTCAGCAGCTGCCATGGTTCGCCGCGCTGCTCGGCCGACAACATCAACGCATGGCAACCTAAGATGTCGGCTTTGACCATCTCAAAGTAAGAAATTATATTTTTATTTATTCTGTACTGTTTTAATTAATTATTTTATTCTGTAATAATTTTACAGTACAGTATTGAATGTGCTGTGCTGAATAGCAATGTTTAACGTTGCTGTACAGTTACTGTGTGTGTTTATGGATGAATGTGTGGTGTAATGTGTTAGATAAGTGTTTGTAAATAAAGTTCTGTGCATGTTTATGGCCCAGTATGTCAGCTTGTTCAGTCTCATGCCAATAAATTTGTGTGCGGCGCTCCGTTAGCGTTATTTCCGCGACGTACGAACGAAATCATGACCTACGAACAAGACGTTATTTTCACCCCCTAGCTACGGCAGAATCAAGCTGCGAACGGTCCTTAGGTCCGGAACTCATACTTAACTCGGGGGTTTGCTGTATTGGTGCAGCATCTGCAGTATTGTGAACTCTGTTCTGGTCTGGTGAAGAGGGAGCTGAGCTGTAAGACAAAGTTCTCTGTTTACTGGTCAGTCTACGTTCCTCCCCTCACCTCTGGTCATGAACTCTGGGAAGAGACGGAAAGAATGAGATCATGGATACAAGAGTTTGAAATAAGTTTTCTCTACAGGGTAGCTGGACTCTCCCTTAGAGACAGGGTGAGAAGTTCAGTTATCAGATGAGACTTGGAGTAGACCCACTGCTCCTCCACATCAAGAGGAGCCAACTGAGGTGGTTCGAGCATCTGGTAAGGATGCTTCCTGGACGTCTCCAGAGAGGTGCTTCGAGCATGCCCAACTGGGAGGAAACCCCTGGGAAGACCCAGGACACTCTGGAGAGACTATGTCTCAGTTGGCCTGGGAACACCTTGGAGTCCTCCCAGAAGAGCTGGAAGAGGCTGTGGAAAGAGATGTCTGGTCCTACCTTGGGTTTAACTCACACAATGTTTGATTTGATTTGATGATTTGATGTTTATTCATTCATTTTTAAAGAACAATACAAGACAGTTTCATCAGATACAAGAATACAAGTAGGATAAAATGAAAGGAGCAGAAAGAAGATGAAATCTTATTATATCTGCCCCTTATTTCACAGTTTGTTCAACCAATGTTAACCTTCAAGCTACATCACAAAATGAATAATTCTACTTAATTTTACTAACTGTAATACACAAACTACATCACAAAATGAATAATTCTACTTAATTTATCTAGCTGTAATACACAAACTACATCACAAAATGAATAATTCTACTTAATTTTCTAACTGTAATACACAAACTACATCATTCTAACTGTAATACACAAACTACATAAGAAAATGAATAATTCAACTTAATTTTTCTAACTGTAATACACAAACTACATCACAAAAATGAATAATTCTATTTAATTTTTCTAACTGTAATACACAAACTACATCACAAAATGAATAATTCTACTTAATTTTTCTAACTGTAATACACAAACTACATCACAAAAGAATAACTCTACTTAATTTTTCTAACTGTAATACACAACACACTAAGCTACATCATCAGTCAACATAAGTGTAATATACAAACACACTAAAATCAAAAAAGGCGTTCAATACAGGATCAACTGGACTTTATTTGTTGCAGAAAACGTTTCGACTTCTGTCCAGAAGTCTTTTTCAATTCTGAATGAATGGAAGCTGTGAGAACGAGAAGTTTTATACAAGCCACGCACCAACATATGAAATTGGAAACTGAAATAACACCACAAAATACCTAACATGCCCATTCTATTTAAATTGACAAAACAACACATCACACCTGGGGGTTTGTAACACATACATGTAAATTGAAAGATCACACCTTAACAGTAGGAGGTTCCCTTGAGGTCTCTGGTAGAAGACACAAAACTGTATGTAAATTGACAAAAAACACCCCCCAAACAACAACAGAGGCTACTCAGAGAAACTTTGTTAGTCTAATTTACAGACAAGACATCCCTGCTCCCATCCAGTGTAAAACGTTTCGGAATCAAATCCAAAACTGAGTTAGTTATAAGTCTTAGAAAGTTGAAATCTCAGACATCCTCCTCTGTTAAGAGAAGGTTTTTCTCTTTTAACATACAAAGCTTCCATCTATGTATTGAACGCCTTTTTTGATTTTATCATGTCCTGGACGACTGAGAATATTCACCAGCAAACACACTAAGTTACATCATATATAGTTTTTGAGCAAGTCCTTTTTGACCTTTTTCTTAAATGTATACATTGATTTTGCATTTTTAACATCACTCTCCAGAGCATTCCACAATCGAACTCCCTGAATTGAGGTAGACCGTCCCTTTAAGCTGGTTCTGAATTGTGGTTTGATGAATATCTCTGTCCCTTTGAGATTGTAATAACTTTGTCTTTTTATAAAATGTCTTTGGATATTTAAAGGTAATGTGTTATTATGAGCCCTATACATAACTGATAAAATACTATATTCTACCAATTCCTGGAATTTCAATAAATTTAGCTGAAGAAACAAGGTGTTTGATGGGTGACTGAAATGTTTTCTGGTGATTACTCTTACAGCTCTCTTTTGTAAAATAAAAACAGGCTTTGTAATTGTTTTGCACGCTTTTCCCCAAACCTCAATGCAATAGATTAAATGTGGAACAATGATTGTGTTATACAACATATACAGAGCTTTATCAATTAAAAAATCCCTGACTTTATACAGTACTGCAATTGATCTAGCTATTTTTGTTTTAATGGAATTTACATGATGTTTCCATGTCAGTTTGTCATCAATGATGACACCCAGAAACTTCACTTCACTCACTTTACAGATCACAACATCTTCAATTTCAAATGGATCGTCAACAATTCTCTTTTTGTTACTGAATATCATGTAATTAGTTTTATCTAAATTCAAAGATAATTTGTTTATTTTGAACCAAGTTTGTATTTTTATAAATTCTGTTTTCATCATATCCAAAATCTGTTTTATGTCTTTACCCGAACAGAAAAATGTGGTGTCATCGGCAAAAAGAACACATTTAAGAAGTCCTGACACATTTACCAAGTCATTCACATATAAAATAAATAACTTTGGTCCAAGCACAGAGCCCTGAGGAACTCCACAAGTGATATCACGGAGGTCAGATCTAACATCATTTATTTGCACAAACTGTTTTCTATCTTTCAAATAGCTAGATACCCATTGTAATGCTGGTCCTCTAATACCATATTTATTTAGTTTTTCAAGGAGAATGGTGTGGTCAATGGTATCAAATGCTTTTTTTAGATCAACAAAAACACTAACACAGTACTGTTTATGATCGACAGCATTAGTTATTTGTTCCATTAAATCCATGAGAGCCATTGATGTAGAGTTTTTTCCTCTAAACCCATACTGACTGCTACTTAAAATATTTTGTTTATCAATAAATTGATCCAATCTGGTCACAAATAGTTTTTCTAGAATTTTTGAGAACTGTGGTAACAAGGATATTGGCCTATAATTATTGAATACACATTTATCACCATTTTTAAAAAGAGGAATTACCTTTGCTACTTTCATGTTATCTGGAAATATTCCTGTTGAAAAAGATAAATTGCATATATATGTAAACGGTTCAATAACATAACTCATTATTTCTTTTACGAACATCATATCCATGTCCACCCAGTCTTTTGATCTCTTGTCCGAGAGATTTTTTACCATTTTCATAATTTCCTCTTTGTTAGTTCCATTAAGAAAAATACTGTTTGTGCAGCTTTTAATTGAATGACACACATTATTATCTATTTTTGGTATTTTAGCTGCAAGGCTTGATCCAATATTTACAAAATATTGATTAAATTCATTTACGATATCATTCTCATCATGTATTTCTTTGTCATCTTTCACAAAACATTTTGCAATGTTCGTTTTCGCTTTATTACTTTTTAGAACATCATTAATAACTCGCCATGTTGTTTTAGTGTCACCATTACTCTTGTTTAATAAATCACTATAGTATTCTTTCTTGCATTTTCTTATAATCAATTATAATCATTACCAATTTATTTTTGTATTTTTTATATTTCTCTTCAGCTTGTTGTGTTCTCATTTTTAAGAAACATGAATACAAGTAATTTTTTTTTACAAGCATTTCTCAACCCTTTAGTCATCCAAGGTTGGTCGACAATATTTCTTTTTCTACGATTTCTTTGCACACAATTCTTTTCATACAGAGCTTCTAAAATATTCATAAATTCATCATATGATCTATTAACATCATCAATATATACGTCCTTCCAGTTTTGCTTCTGTAAATCATCTTTTAATTGATCCATAGCTTTTTTTGATGTGTTTATTATTTTTTTCTTAATTGTAACTTCTTTTGTAATGTTTTGATCATCTCTGTAGATAGTGAAAACTGGTAAATGATCACTTAAATCAGTTGTTAAGATACCGCCTGTCACATCCCCATTTGTTATATTTGTGAAAATGTTGTCAATTATCGTAGCACTATGAGTTGTAATTCTTGTTGGTTTTGATATTAACGGATAAAGATTTAAACTATACATTGAATTTAGAAATGTGCTGATGTTATTTGAATCTGTTTTATTTCCCAGGTCAATATTAAAGTCTCCACACAAGAAAACTTTTTTATTTAAACTCTTTTCCAATAGTTGTATGATTTTATCGGTGAATATTTCTATATTTGATCCTGGTGATCGATATACACAACTTATGGATATGTTTTTAGCATTTTCGTTTAATATTTCTATTGTTATTATTTCCATAAGATTGTCAACAATTATTGACATTTCATTAATTATTCTACACTTTATTTCATTTTTGACAAATAGAGCTACTCCACCACCTTTTTTATTGTTTCTGTTTAAATGATATAATTCATATCCTTCGATGTGAACATTATTTTTGTTTTCATCATTAACCCATGTCTCTGACAGTGCTATTAATGTAAAAGTTCTGTTTATCAGAAAGCCCATCAGATACAGAGAGACTTGAAATAAATAAATAAATAAACTAACTAAGAGAAAATAAATGTTACCGTTTAGTAGAATGGAAGTTGTTTGATTTCTATGTTAAAAAAATATATATACTGTATATATATTTTTGTGTTGCAGATAGGTTTTTGTTCTAAACAAGGAGGAAAATGTAGTGTAGTAACGTTAATGTGTTATCGCGAGATCAGATGGACCGGAGAGAGAGATTAGAGAAGACGGACATGTTGGCTAGAGTAACTTGGAGCACGTGTTAATAAATAAGTATAAAGCAAACTAAACGACTGCTTATTTAAACAACACAACACATGTGAATGCACGTAGTCTTTTGAAAAAACTTGACACTTTGAAAAAATTGGTATGCTCTTTTGGGGCTGATGTAATTTTCATTTCTGAATCCTGGCTCAACAAATTAACTTGAATAAGGATCTGGCAATTGAAAGATTTAACATTTATTGCTCTGGCCAACAAAAAAAAAGGGAGGTGGGGCCGCTATTTACATCAGAGCAACCCTGGATTCTAAACTGGTGTCAGCTAAAACAATCCCAAACCAATTTGAAGCCTTAAGGCCCCCGCATAGCTCTGCGTACGGCTGTACGCAGCTGTACGCACGTACTACGCAGAGGCACAAGCGTAAACCCGCAGGGCATGTACGCGCAAAGCTCAATTTTTACGACCGCGTACGCAAACGGTTGCACAATAAACTGCCCGGCGCCGGACTGTTTTGTATGCGACACAAATCAAGTCAAAGTCAACTTTATTGTCAGAACTGCAATATGTACAGGACATACACAGGATTGAAATTGCGTTTCTCTCAGAAATGTATTAAATTCCTCTTCTTCATCCTTGATCTGGCCTTTTCTTTAGTTGTTTTTTTTGCCAAAAGGCAAGAGATCGCTTCCTCCTCCGTTGACTCCATGACTGAAATGATGAGAAATGAATTAATTTGTCACGAGCAAATTAAACTCGGGTTCAGCGTGGCTGCAGGAGGGTCTGCAGATTTCCTGGTGTTCTGGTCTGATGTGTGGGCTTCAGGACCAGCGCTCCCTGTTATTTCTTTTTTGGAACTTTTTATTAACATATAAACACAGAACACCGCTGCGGGTGCAGCTGCCAGCTTGCGCCTTTTTTTCCCCACCCCACCTGTCAATCAATTCAGTAGGCATGTCAGCAAATGACCAATCAGCGACCTCAATTTGTCTCGTAGGTAAACGCTCTGCCCTGCTGCTGCTCAAATGACGTCAAGTATTTGGTGCGAAAACGCGAGAACGTACGCTGAGCTGTGGGGGGGAACTGTCTGCGTACAACACGCATGTACGGACACGCGTATGGACATACGCAGAGCTATGGGGGAGCCTTTAGCTGTAAATGTCACTTTGAATGGAGGCCAGATATTGAAGAGAACAGGTTTTTCAACATGCATTCATTTATTTTATTTTTTCAACGTCTCAACCCAACTGCAATACACAGAAGATACAGCAGATGGCAGCATAACAAAGCTCTCCCATTAACAACCATTGAACAAATTACTGCTTCATATTTCAACACTCCCACTTAATTTTTTACAATGGTATTAAAACACAAGATAGTGCTGAAATAAATTTTAACTCAACTTGCAAGACTAACTTATTGTTAACTTTCCAAAAAAACAAACAAACTACAAAGCAAGACATTCTATCACAGATTTACATTGGAAAAAGTCCAATCTTTCTTCTAAAATACTCAAACTTCTGTCTCGCAAGAGGCTTTGTCAAGATATCTGCCTTCATGTCATCGGTTGGACAATACTCTAACTTGACTTCACCATTCTGTACACACTCACGAATGTAATGGTAGCGAATGTCTATGTGCTTGGTTCTTGAATGGTCCACTGGATTCTTTGCAATTGCAATGGCTCCTTGGTTGTCCTCCAGAATCACTGTAGGCTTTGTGACCATACCAAGATCATTCAGTAATCTTCTCAGCCAGGTACCTTCTTGAGCTGCTTGACTGAGAGCAACATACTCAGCTTCTGCTGTTGAAAGTGCAACCGTTGCTTGTTTTTTGCTCAGCCAGCTCACTGCTCCTCCACTGAGTAGAAATATGTTGCCTGTTGTTGAACGGCGGTCGTCCTGGTCTCCAGCCCAGTCAGCATCAGAGAAACCAGTCAAATATTTGTCCCCTGAACAGTCATACTTTAGAGCAAGATTAGCAGTGCCCTTTAAGTAGCGAAGAATCCTCTTCACAGCAGTCAGATGTGCAGTATTTGGATTTGCATTGAACTTTGACACTGCACTCACTGCTTGTGCTATGTCTGGTCTTGTTGTCATCGCCGCATACAGTAGACTTCCAACCATGGACTGATATGTGCTTGGATTGACAGGATTACTGACACCATCATCCTTTTTCAGCTTTACACTGATGTCAGCAGGGGTTGCAACAGGATTTGCTTTATCCATCCCATATTTATGAAGAATCGTTTCAATGTACTGTTTCTGATGAAGAAAGATGCAGTTTTTTGTTTTGTCTTGAATAACTGAGACGCCGAGGATGTAGGACAGTTCACCCAAGTCCTTCATTTTGTAGCGTTCTTGGAGAGCCAGTTTTAACTCATCCATTCTTTCAGTTGACTCTGTAATCAGCATCAGATCATCTACATAAACTGCAATTATCTCCAGCTCCTGTGATGACCTCACAAACACACAGGGATCCGAGGTGCTCTGCTTAAATCCAAGATCCATCATGAATTTTGTGAACTCTTTGTTCCAACAACGAGGAGACTGTTTTAGTCCGTAGATTGATTTTTTTTAGTTTGCATTAGGCATGTAACGAGATCTCGTTGTACGAGATCTCGCGATATTAAACTCCCGCGATATCTCTTGTTGAGAGGTAACGTTGTCTCGCGAGACGCTAATGCTAGCGCTAGCAGAGCCCCTAGCAAGTCAGCGTCACGGACAGCATGGCTTCGCCGGATGAAGTTGCTATAGAAGACGCCCCAACTACTGATGGAGGGTCCCGGTGCCGCAGACGCCTCTACATTGATGGAGGGTCCCGGCGCTGCCGACGCTGCCCCGGATGTAAAGACACACGCGTAAACACCGGTGTGACCGGTGTTGCCAGATAGAGTCCCACCCACCCAAAGCACTCTTTACCCGCAAAAGTCAGAAGGAAAATCGCGGTGAACCGCCCAATCTGGCAACACTGGTGAGTGACGGCTGCAGATTCAGCGCTGATGCGGATATTTATGTTCAATTTTTGGAAAGTCCTGCGTGAATATCTATTTTTTTTAAACAAAGTTGAACGTTCTAAGGTCTAAGGAGATTCAATCAGTAAAATGAAGACATCAGTTGGGTTTGTAATACATGTTAAAACAGAATAAAAGCCTTTTTGCGGCATAAAACCGATCTTTGAAGTTTTCTTGAACTAATATTAAAATCTCGTCTCGTTCTCGCGAGCTCTGTAATTTGTCTCGTCTCGTCTCATGAGTTTTGTGTATCGTTACACCCCTTGTTTGCATACAAGATGCTCCTGACCTGGTTTGATGTATCCCTCAGGTTGTTCCATGTAGATTTCTTCTTCCAGGTGTCCATTTAAGAATGCAGTGACAACATCCATTTGATGTACATGTAAGTTATTCTGGATGGCAAAGGACAATAATGTACGAATTGAGCTAAAACGTACCACAGGTGAAAATGTTTCATAGTAGTCAGCACCATAAAGCTGTGAGTAACCTTTGGCAACAAGTCTGCACTTGTATCGCTCCACTTCTCCATCACTTTGATGCTTGACTTTGAACACCCATCTTGACCCAATGACCTCTTTGTCCTTTGGTAGTTCCACCAGATCCCATGTTTCATTTTCTTCCAGTGACTGGTATTCCAAATCAGCCGCTTCTTGCCACTTTTTTGCATTTGGACTCTTTAATGCTTCTTTCAGTGTGACTGGTTCCATGACAGAACACACATTAGCACAATGATCAACAGTCACCATATCTACAAACTCGTCATACCCATATCTCTTTGGAGCCCTTCTGATTCTGCTTCCTCTGAATAGTTTCATCGACAGTGACGTCATCATCAGTTGTTTCATTTTCTTCTGTGATGGTAATCATCACCTCTTTCTCTGGGCAGGAAACATCCTCCTTCTGTTTCCAGTCAAAGTCCGACTCATTAAAGATGACATCCTTTCGAATCAGAATTCTTCTTTTTTCTTCATCGAACAGACGGTATCCTTTTGCGTTGTTTGCATATCCCACAAACCTGAGCTTTACAGCTTTCTTGTCGAGTTTTCGTCTTTCAGCGTCTGGAACATGTGCATAAGCAACACAACCAAACACTCTCACATGGCTCATGTCAGGTTTTTTACCAGACCATCTTTGGTAGGGTGTCTCTCGCTTCAGAACAGATGTTGGCAATCTGTTTTGTATGTAGGCTGCTGTTGCTACTGCTTCAGCCCAGTACATGTTTGGTAACTTAGCATGCGACAACATGCTTCTAGCTGCTTCAACCAATGTCCTGTTTTTTCTTTCTGCAACTCCATTTTGCTGAGGTGTATGAGGTACAGACTTCTCATGGTGGATACCTTGAGCCTTCAAATATTCTTCAAACTCATTTGAAATGTACTCCCCACCATTATCTGATCTTAGTCTTGCAACTCTGTGTCCACACTCATTTGAGAATGTTCTCTCAAAATCCTTGAATTTGCTTAAGACTTCACTTTTTTGTTTCATGAAGTAAACCTTACAACAGCGAGAAAAGTCATCAATAAATGTTACAAAGTATTTTGACCCACCTATGGATTCAGTCTGCATGGGTCCACAGACATCACTATGGATCAGTTGCAGCTTACGTTTGGAACGGATTTTTCCCACTGCTTTACATGGCTGTCTTGTGAGCTTGCCTTCCACACAGGCTTCACAGAAAGGAAGTTCTTTGTCTGCAGATAATTTCACTCCATTCACCAAATCTTCTAGTTCCTTTAGTTTGGTGGTGTGACCTAAGCGCTGATGCCATAAATTAGCTGTTACTGATGCACTTGATGCACTATGACAGACAGGTGAAGATCCTTTAACATCCAACTGGTACAGTCCATCAGATCTTTGTGTTCCCATTCCTCGAAGCGATCCATCCTTGTCACGTATGTAGCACCGAGATTTTTTGAACTGCACTGTATTTCCTTTTCTTGTAGCAGCTCCCACTGAAAAAAGATTTCCAGACAATTTTGGAACATATAACACATCATACATTGTGGCTGGTTTAGCATCACTTATTTTGAAGGTCATGTTCAATTTAACAATGCCAAAACCTTGAGCTTCCACCACCCTGCCATCACCCAGTTTTACAGATTGTGTTTCTGAAAACTGCTGGTAGTTTTGAAGATTTTCTTTTTCACAGGTCATGTGTTTTGATGCTCCAGAATCAATCAACCACTCAACTTGTCCTTGTCCTTCAGTTAGATTTGCATTTCCTGCAACAAAGGCACTCTCAGAGGGGTTTTCTTCATTTTCACATACAGCATTTTTGGCTTTGTGATTTTTAATTTGTTTTTTCCAGCTTGGACAATTACGCTTTATGTGTCCTTCTCTGCCACACTTGTAACATCTCCATGAACTCTGTCGTTCAGCTCCCACTACTTTTGAAAGGTCCTGCATTTCTCTGTGAACTTGTGTTGACATGACTGATGCATCACCAGATGTAGCAGCACTGTAGTCATCATTAACATTGACTCTTTTTTGCTTTTCATTGATTAATGCTTGCTGAACAAACTGCAATGTCAAACTGTCCATCTTCGTTTCTAGAGTGGTGACAATTGTAGCATAGCTTGGTGGTAAGCTACCCAGGAGTGTTACAATCTGATCTTCTTCTTCAATTACAGCACCTATTGCTCTTAGCTGATCAGTCAGTTCCTTCATTTGTTTTAAATGGTCATTTAAGCTGTCCTTTTGTTTCATTTCACATCTGAAATATTTCTTCTTCAAGAATAGCTTATTAGCTAAAGTGTCTCTCTCAAAATGTCCTTTTAGCATGTCCCAAGCCTCTTTTGGAGTTTGGCAGCTTGTTATTAAATACAACTGGGGTGTACTCATATTTAGCACTTACATGGAAAATGCTTTTTCTCTCCGTCTCTCGAATTCTGCCCGAGCTTGTGCGTTAGCATCCAGAGTTAGCATATCCGTCTCCGTTAGCATGCCCCATAGTCCTTTAGCTTTTAGCAAATGCTCCATCTGAAACTTTCACGTTGCCCAGTTCTCTGGTCCACTCAGCTTGTCAATAAACAGCTTATCATCCATTGTGAATCCCACAATTCTGTTTATCTGACTCAAAAACTTCACTTACTGAACTTTTTAGCGACGCTCTGGGCCCATAACCTGAAGAGAACAGGTGTTTCAACGTGCACACATTTATTTTATTTTTTTCAACGTCTCAACCCAACTGCAATACACAAAAGATACAGCAGATGGCAGCATAACAAAGCTCTCCCATTAACAACCATTGAACAAATTACTGCTTCATATTTCAACAGATATTATCTATAGTGGGA
>JBBPBX010047498.1:0-20110 GCA_038048925.1 Garcialebias charrua | reverse complement strand
CTTGCATGTTTTGGATGTTTGTCTGCTTTGACGCACCTGGTTTGAATCAGTAAAGATTTGTTCACGATGAAGGCAGAAGTGGCTCAAATCCGACGTCTTTAAGCCGCAAGTCCGAACTTAATTTTTTTCAAATCCGACTCAGATCTTTTTCGTATGTGGTACTGAATTGGATACATATTTGACTTTTTTTTAAAGCAACTGCAGTTGGAACGGTCATGCCGCGTTTAATCCGACTTCTACATCAGTGAGGTATGAGATGCACGATGAATCCAAGTATTCATAATGATGATATCCACTTTGTGCAATTTAAATCTTGGAACTCAGCTACAGAACAAATGTCCTGTTGCTTCATCTTTGTTCTTTTAATTTCCCATGTCCTGGATGACTGAGAATCTACAGCAACGTATGATACTAACATGTGTCAGACTGCATTGATGCTAGTGTAACGGGATACATACTGTACTTGAGTTTGATTTACCTTCAGTACGTCGCTCTCATTACAGAAATAGAACAATGTGCTGGAGGAGAGGCAAGAATTAATGTACAGGTGGTCCCAGAGTTACGACGCAGTTCCGTTCCTACGCCCGTTCGTAACACGGAAATAATAATAGTAATAATAATCATCATCGTCGTCGTAAGTCGGAAAATACGTCCAAACGGCACCTCATACATGCACGTCATACATCCAAACGGCTCCTCATACATCCAAACGGCTCCTCATACATACAGTACTGTATTTTTACCAAGCACTTCGCCTATCCTAACACATTACCCTACATAATTATCAAAAAACATACATTCGGAGCCATAATGAAGGGAAAAAAAAGAGTTATTTTCTTACAGGGAGCTGGTGAGCTTCCTGCAGCTTCACGCGGTCCACAGCGTTTACAGCAACGTCTCTTAGCATGTTAGCTCATTGCTAGCATGTTAGCTCGTTGCTCAGCTGTAGCCTCTCTGCTTTGTAAACCTCTGCTCCAAAAAACAAGGTCTCTTGTAATTCCACGCGCGGTCCAGCAGTCCAGAGTTAGCATATTAGCCCCTCCTGACCTCCTCTGCTCCAGTCTGCCTGAGGTCTCCTGTAAGTTTCCAGCGCGTCAAGCTCCCCTCTCCCTCCCTCCCTCCTGTAAGTTTTGTTTCGGTACCGTATTTTCTGGTGTAAAGGCGCATAAACCACGTAACTCGAACAATGCTTTTCAATGGGAGGGCGTTCGTAACCGCGAAACGTCATAACTCGAGGACTACCTGTATACTGTACACTGGACCAAACTAGCGGTTTTGATTGCACAACAACCTCAAAGTCCCACATGCTAACGTGTGGCATCCAGATTTACTTCCTTAAGCTCAACGTGCTGCGTGTGACGTTGTCTTCTGCGATTCTGCGCATCTGGATCTTCAGAACTGGAAATGGTCCACACTGGAATCCACTGGAGGTTGCATTTTAATGATGACGTGAACAAACGAGCAAAAAAAATCAGATCCGAGCAAAAAATATTGGAGATGAGCATCGAGACCTGCAGTGTGAACGTAGACCAAGCGATTGAGTCGGTCGAAGCAGATGGACACATGTCCCGAGCCTTGTTCTGCTGGAGGTTTATTCCTGTAAAAAGCGAGTTTTTTCTTTCCACTGTTGCCTTTGTGCTCGCTCAGGATGAGAGACTGCGACAAAGTGAAGATTCAACGAGTCTGCTGCTTCCTTTTAGAGAGACATGCAACTTTACTAAGTGGCTTTTGTGTGTATGTGAATGTTTCTGTTCAGCGCCCTGAGACAACTTCTGTTGTGATTTGGCGCTATACAAATAAACTGAATTGAATTGATTGATTGGCTACTGCAGAACTTGAAGACACATTGAAGAGCAGGGAAACATCTAAAACCTGCAGGATAGTGGCCCTCGGAGACCAGGATTGGACACCACCAGTCTGAAGGTATAATAGCTAATTAGTTTTCTCACTTTTGATCATTTCTGAGAACAATTTGTTTCATAAGTCTGAAAAACAAGTGAAAAATTAGCTACATTAGCCTAGCCTGGACAAAAGACCTGCTCTGTTTCCACTCTTTGCTCTGAGGCAGATGTCCAAGCAACAACTGATAATAATTTAACAGAAAGTCACTACAAAACCCACCAGACTATCCCTTTAACAGAAACACATGCAGAAGAGCAGCTCCGCTTAGACTAAGCGCTCAATCACTGGGTGAGTAATGCAGAAAAAGCCCTGATGGTGGAACATGAGAGAGCAGGCCCAGAGGGGAGAAGCAGAGAAAACAAGTACCTCTTCCATCCTCATAAACTCTACAAGTGTTCTCCATAAAAAGTAAAATGGTGTTTGCGAGCCCCCTATTTTCCTCTTTATGACTTGTTAATTCAGGTGTGAGTGTGGTTAGAAGGCATCATTTATTTTTATACATTACAGAGTGCAGGATGTGTGTAAAAGTCTACTCTACAAGCACAGGCTTTGCACTGTCACGCTCTCTGATTAGTCGTAGCTTTCTCCGTCCTGAATAGATCATGGATTTTCGCAAACAATGAGACGAGAAAAATCTGTTTTGCCGTCTGCCCTTACCTGCCAGCAGATCAGCACCGACGTCGTCGTGTGCGGCGTGACAGAGAGAATTGTCGGCGCTTCGTCTGGCGCTGAGGCAATAAAAGCGAGATAGATTAGCTAAATCGACTTGAAAATGTGCACCATTCAGTGCGCTAAATCTGTCCATGAGCTGTGGCATTCAGGGAGCACAAACACACAAACAGAAGAAGAAGCATTGACCGCCGAGTTCTGCACTGCGTCGAGCACAGCTCAGGAAAAAGACATGACTTCAGATGGTTAAAGCAACATTTGGAAAGCTTTTGTTTAAGCAAGCTTTTGCTAACAGTGGATTAATTCCATCCAAACAATAAACCCTTTCATACAATCAATCCATATACTGTACGATGATTTTACTATTCTTGCTACTTTTTTCTTAAACGTCTACTCGATTGATCTATTTGTGTCTGTTAGCATGTGTCTAACAACCTTATCTATAAACTAATAAAATACCATTTTCATTTTACTCTATATGTATGCTTACTGTATTCACTTTACTTTTTCACAGTTACTTTTTGTTTATACTATTTATGGCATGCTGCTTTTGATGTCTTTATTTTAAAAATAATAGTCCGGTCATTTTAAGGTAATGTTCTGTTAAATAGTCAGTACCTTATCAGGCATGGCATCAGTCCCTGAAAACAGAGTGTGATGAAAAGTGTAAAGATGTTTGCCAAATAAGGGCTTTTCAAAACTTTTTTTCAGGCTTAGAAAACAACTCCTTCTCCATAATGTCATACTTGTGTGAAAGAATGTTACATTAGTTAATTGGGGACTGCCTAGTAAGTTAGCCACCTATTATTATCCACCTGATAAGGGTTTCTTAACTTTACAGCTTACTCTTCTGTCATCTTTAATGCGGCCCGAACTGCAAAGTGTTCCCCCACAAATGTTATGTAAAAAAGACCGGCTTGGCACCGTGAAGTGTGCAATTACTTTAATTAGCGTTTTCCAGTTACCATGGCGGCGTAATTTGCAAACAAAGACGCCATTTTTATTAGTAATTTTTCATAAACTCTGGTTGCAAATCAAATATCCAAGATGGCCACCTAAGCTAAAAAGGAAGAAAATGCTGTAAATCAACTAGTTTTAGAGATATTAAGCTGACATTTGGTGTGGTAGTAGCTAGACCTGTCACAATAACAAAATTTGCTGGGCGATTAACTGTCTCAGAAATTATTGCGATAAATGATAACATTGTTTGAAATTTAACATAATTGTCAAATTTTAGAAGAAATGTTGATTTGTTTTAAGTGCAGTAACTTTTTTGACCACATGATGGCGGTATAAGACTGTTTGAACCAAAGGATGTATAGTTGAGCAGCGTCTCAAAGAAAAATGAGAGTGGGGCCTTGACGTGACATGGGCTGAATTGGTAACATGGCGTACGCTCCATGATTTGAACTCTTTAGCATAGCATTTTTCACACAAAGCTTTTAATAAACAAATCAGTAAACAAGTTCTCAGCTTCTTTTTGCAGAGAAAAACAACTTTTTACACCTGGGTTTTACACCTGGGTTTACTTGGTGGGGGAACAGTGTGCTGGAACTACTCAGACTGATGAAGCCCTCTGGAGTGAGAGTAAAACGTTTCTACAAAAAAAAAACTGTCCAGATGACCTGATTGAGAATTATCGGATTTGATACCTGGATTATTGAGCATGAACGTTCTTGTCTTGAACCACTTTGGCTGTGGCTGACTGCCTGGGAGGAGTCAACGAGGGACAGGACGACCTCCAGAAACCATCTTGGCTCCAGCAAACTGGTTGGTCCACTTAAGTTGTTTACTTGGTGGGGGAACAGTGTGCTGGAACTACTCAGACTGATGAAGCTCTCTGGAGTGAGGGTGAAACGTTTCTACTAAAAAGAAACTGTCCAGATGACCTGATTGAGAATTATCGTGTTTAAACCATGAATTTTGGAGCTCGACAAGATGGAGGTTTATTCCTGAGGTCGGCCTGTTAGCCTAGCTCGTAGCTTAGTTTCTCAGCTTAGCTTCTCAGTTTAGCTGCTTTTAATGATAAAAAAAAATACGCAATTTTGGACAGTTAAAACTGATTTTAAAGCGAAAAGAGAACGGGAGGGGTCAGTGAAGAGCACCGGAGTTGAGCCTTTTGTCATCCAGTGTCTTCAGTAGAAAGAGAGAGACATGGAGAAGCGATAAAGCCCCCCAAAAATGAAAATGAGGTTAATAATTTTCATCCATTGTGCGATTGATTTATTGTTTATCGCGACAGGTCTAGTAGTAGCTGAGACCAATGCCCAATAAATAATGAATAAAATTTTTTTCAAGATGACCATCAAAGCTCAATTTAAATGGCTTTAACTTGGCTATTTTTTACACATAAAGCTGAAATTTGGTGAGGCTATAGCTGAGAATGTTCCCCATCACATACTGAATTCAAATAAAAAATCCAAGATGGCCACCGTAGCTTAAAAGAAAAAAAAATTTCTAACTCATTGATATGCTGTCATTTTAAGCTAAAATTTGGTATGGTGGTAGCTGAGAGTAAACCCCAACACATAATATTGTCAAATCAAAATGTTTTAATGGTCACCACATGGCAGTCCCCATCAAAGTTTCTTCAGGAACATTCTAGTATTATACTTGTGCATGGCACCATTCGTTCAGTTAGTCACAGTTTTCTCAACATGTAAATGTATGTGTGCAGATCATAGGTCATTTAAATGTTGGTATCTTGATGCCGTTAGACGTATCGCCGGGAGTTGAATAAACTTCTGAATGACTAGACGTGCTGATCATACAGGGCGGTACATCCGGCAGCACAGGCACCTATGAAAGGATTTTGTTTTATAAGCCACAAAAAATATTAAGAGAGCCCTCATTTGGTTAGTCATTAGTCTAGCCTGGAGGAAAACTTGTGCCCTTTTCTCCAGACGCTGCTCTATGACTGATATCACAGCTGATAAGTCATAAATCATTAATATTTGACCCAGACCCAGCTCCAGAAGAATTTAGCTGGGCAGGGGGGTGGGGGGTAAATAGTTATTTTATTTTATACAACTGAAATCACCATGCCATATGTTGTTTATTAATATAAAAATAACTTGAACAGTGACATGTCGTCACCAGAAAATGCTGAAAAATTGTGCTCAAGTTTGCATTTTTTTTGCATAAATCTTAGACACTATCATTGTGTTTAACACACATTAACACCAGAAACATGAAGGCAACTGTACATGAACTTCTCCCGATGAGAGGTGAAAATGTAAAAAAACAAAAAACAGATTTTTAAAAAAAACATTTCCACTCTTTTGTTGAACAAACCTGACATGCAAATAAAAATCTCTGTAAATCCATCTTTAAAAAAATAATTGAACTCAATCAGATTTTCCGCCTCTCTGTAGTAAAAATGCATTGAACAGGTTTATCTTTTCAGACTCTTGAGTTAGGAATCCCTCTTTTTGGCATATTACCTTATCAAAGTGTCTTCTTCACCTTCTTCCCCTTCTTGTTGTGATATTATTAGCGGTTGGAAATCTAGTTAGTCTTCTTTACCGTCTCTAATAGTCCAGTTTAATTGCCTACAGCACTCTCTGCTGGTTATTTTGAGTCAATACATTGCATAGGTTCAACTTATTTACATGGTGTATGTATGTAATCTGGCTTTTGGGGTGGGTGGGTGGGTACCTGAATGTGGTCCAATTTGACTGAACATTACATAGAAATGACCATCATCCATTTATACTTAGGGAAAATAGCTACTACTGTACTGCTTTGTCACCAATTTGTCCAGTGTTTAATCCAGATAATCTTACTTGAAAATGCTGCCTTCATTTTATCTCCCACAATAGTTTTACCTCAAAGCACAAGTTAACACACCTCACCTGAGCCCCAACCTGCAGGAAGGTGCCACATTACCATTCTGTAAAACTGTTCTAAGGCTCACTTCCTTTATTCTACTTTACCTTCACCGGCCAACAAACAGTCTCAATAAAACCATGAATGAAACGGTCAAAAAAGGAAAATACAGTATGTACAACATTGTGAACGATAGAATATTCTAAGATCTTACCGTCCTGTAGAGTTGTGATTGCTTCACTCTCTTCACTGTACTCACTGTCCCCTATGTCATTTGTTGCTTTTATTCTGAACTGGTAGGATGTGAAAGGTTTTAGCCTTAGGCACAAAAGCAGAGAAAAGTCCATTAGTGCCAATGAGAAAATAACAGAGCTGTAGTTTAAGCCATTTCAGATCCCAAAGAAAAAATAGAGATTAAAAAGATTAGAAATTCACCCCTGACAAATCAGAGGTTGGTATCTGAGAGGCAAATTCTACCTGGACACGATGTAGGATGTAGCCTCGTGGTTAACAGAGGCAGAGTGCACTGTCCAGTTGTTGTCCGGCAGCTCCCTCAACTGCACGGTGTAATAGCGTACAGGGGACAGGCCGTCACTGCCCGGCTCCCATGACAGCAACACATGGCGGGCCTGAACGTCTTTCTGGGGAACCATGGGACGGCTGGTGGGCTGGGGACGAACTGGAACAAGCAGCCATACGAGGGAGGCGAAGAAGAATTGAGTCACACAGACAGTTTAGATGGGATCAATTCAAGATGATTAGAAAAGAAGTATGGAGGAGGACTGCGCGGACGAGGATATGAGAAATGAGTTTGGAAAATGTTGCTCCCATCTGCATAGGCTGAGTGGGATTCTGGTGATGGAATGAAAAGCGGATGAGAGATGAAAGTTGTAGAATAAACAATCCACCGCATGCCTTGAGGGATGCAGATGAAGTGATGCGTTCTCACAACTGCATCGCAAAACATTCAATAACCCGCACCCCCCCACCCCCCAGACTCTCCTTTAGAAAACACATCTGCTTTGTGAAGTGTTGATTGGAAATTAACTTCTGAAAGTTCAAGAATGGCTTTATGTAGCTCTCAACAAGTCGCGATGCACATCTGTGCCTCTTCATTGGCAAAACAGGTTCCATGTATCTCGTTTGTTAATGAGCTCCAAATTGCATCGCTATCAAAATAAATCAACCAATCAAGTTTGATTAAGATAATCATCTTCCACAAACAGAAATCTAATACGTTCATTAGTAAATCCCGCGGTGACGTACCTCTTTTCTCTGTGGTGACCACCAGCGCCTCAGCTGCTTCGCCCCAGCCCTTCCTTGTCTGAGCGGTGATGCGAAACACGTAAACGGACTCGGGTTTGAGGTTGGTCACGGTGTACTGACGAGCGCTGGGGTTCAGAACGTCCACGGTGGCGGCGTTGCTGTTGGTGGAGTTCATGTGGTATGTGATCTGGTAAGCTGGAGACACAGAAACGATAATTGAAGACGAAGTAAGTTTGAGTTGGTTTGCCTTACAATAGAGGGAAACAAATGATTTTCTCCATCCTACACGACAAATAATAGAAAAACTAAATCATCCTCCAGATCTACAAGAAATCAAAAGTCTCACAAGCAAATTATTTTTGCTTTTTCAGCAGTATTAAACATTTATAAAATCTGATTTCCTCTGCTGAAAGATGTTTCATCCATTTAGATTAAAGGCCTAATGGTTGTTGAAGGAATGCATATTGGCAAAGTACAGCGCTAATCCAATCAACCCTTATAGATGACTCTATGCATAATCTCGCTCAATACTGTGAGATGTGTCCGAGCTCAAAGGAAATCATAAAGATAGCTACTACCACACAAAACTTTTGCTCAGTATCGTTAAAATGGGACAAAATATAACCATTTGAGTTAGCTAATAATGATCAGCTGACTGGTCTATCCTGAATTAGGTTAACTTATTCTAACTGTCTCACAAAGATGTAAAATCGTGTCTTCTGGACAGATTTTTTTAGGAAAAAAACGTTTCGTCTTTCATCCAAAAGACTTCATCAGTCTGAGGCCTGCCACCAAGGTCTGTCATATAAATAGCGTCTTATTGATGTGTTTCAAGCCAGCCTGCTGTGGTATTCACAGAAACTGTATTACGCTTGCAAAAAGGGGACCATCCATCCAAAACGAGTGGCTTTACATGTTATCAGCCCATTAAATGAAGGTTATTAGTTGTTATCACCCCCATCGGTTGCGTTCAGACTGCCCCTCCTACCTTCTAGTAGTTTTAAAGGTACGTTGTTAATTCTGATAATATGCAGCGTCGTATGCATGTAAAAGCGGAAGTTTTTTTTGTTAGCTTTATTTAACCCTTTTCCTAAAACTAACCTTACACCTGACCCAGAGCAATTACCCTAAACCTAACCCCTTACCCTCGACTCAACCCAACCACGTGACCCTATTATCAGCGATAACAACATACATGTACCTTTAAACCTATTAGGAGGTACAGGAGAGGAAGTCTGAATGCAACCAATGAGGATGTTGGCAACTAATAACGGGCATTTAATGGCTGATAACATTCAACGCATGTGCCAAAACAATCCCACAGCAGGCTAGCTTGAAACACATCAATAAGGTGCTATTTATAGGACAGGCCTTGGTTGCAGGTCTCAGACTGATGAAGTCTTTTGGATGAAAGACGAAACGTTTCTTCCAAAAAGAATCTGTCCAGATGACACAATTTAACTTTTTTTTGTGATTTATGTACCAGGATGATTGAGCTTACAAACCTTTTATTCTAACTGTACATCATTTCTGAAAGTTTAACTATAATCCTATAAACAATTGTTTTGGTAACACCTTACAATAAAGCACACAAAATTTGATTAATTACTAGGGAACACCTCAGGAACAAATCAGGAACGAATCAGGATCTAACAGGTAGTTAACCAGTACAGTACTTACTGGGGAAGACACCGCCTAGCCTTATTAGGAGACTGCTGGTTAGTTACCTTGTAAATGAAGAGGAATCAAGAACCAATGGGTAGTTACCGAGGAAACCAAAGAGGAACGAATCAGGAGCTAAGGGTTATAAAATCAGTAATCACTAGGAAACAGGTTTTTAACAATTATAAGCTGTGACCTCACTGGTGCAGGGTATATTCAGAACCCACATGGAGAATTTCTCCTCTGTTTCTGTGGTAACAAACCAGTGGTCCCCTAAGAAGGTTTGGCTGTGTGTTCCCCAGTAAGTACTGCCCATTAGCTCCTGATTTGTTCCTTAGGCGTTCCCTAGTAGTTAAGCATATTTTGTGTTCCTTAAAGGTGAAGTCTGCAGTTTCTGTAGAACATCAGCACTTAGAAAAAATTTCAACAAGCAAAGCATTCTGATCCCTCCCCCTCAGAGCCATATATGGCTCTGCCCCCTTGTGGTCTGTTGAAATTCAAATTCAAGCTCTGTTTTTATTGGCTGATTCAAATTCAAGCTCGGTTTTTATTGGCTGGTTACAAACTTTGTTTTTATTGGCTGGAAAATGGCGGGTCACTTTTTCTTTTTAGAAATGCTTATTTACCACCTGGAGAAGCAAGGGGACAATATTTTTTTAGTTTTTTTCAGAGATTACCTCTCTAACATCAATCTAGTGACAGAGTGAGGAAATATGTTAAAAACATATTGTTAGAAAAGTTACATATAGCAGCTTTAATGTAAAGTTACCAATTTTTTAAACAAACATCTGTAAAACTGGCTAAGCTATTGCCATTTTTGTGATTCCTAAGCTCAGTTGGTTGTAGCAGCCATTTTGAATCAGGTGACTCTGAAAGTTATTGAGTTGTAGATGTATATCCGATGACTACTGTACTCTGATAGTTTTTTAAAAATCCATTCAGTAACTCATATGATAATTTGCTAACAGGCAGGCAAACTCAGTAGTTGCATGATCACTGAGATCTCTATGGTTTTCAAGAATGACTTTCAGCTTCTACTATTGAAATTATAGCTCAATGTTTGTAAAACTGTCTGAGTTGTAGCTTTTTTGGTGTTTAAAGTGGTTCTAACCCCTCTGTGGATCTGTAGCTCCGCCCCCAGACCAGATTCAAAAACCCTCATGAAAATGGGCGTGTCGAGAGACAAGGAGGGGAGGAGGTGGGTGGTTGAGCTGCGTTTACACCCCCTCTAGCAACAAACTAAAACAAACTAAAACTCCAGCAAACAACTTACAGCAAACAAAGAATAAATATGTACAGGTAGATGTATTTATCTATTCCCACACGATCTATCCAAAACAAAAGGCCTAAAAAAAAAAAAAATAATATCACAAGGTATTCCGTGACCGGGATTCAAACCTGGGACTGTCAGATGCCAAACCCGCACCTACACCATTGCCCTATCATGGCATATATGCATTACTCGTCCATCGCAATATATGAAAACAAATACAACCAAATAGTTTTGATGTAGTGAAAAGTATTCCTAAAATAAATAAGTTAAAATATACAAATACCTATTGCCATTCCGAAAACTATAATATGCTTCTTTGCAGTACTTTTCCGGAGTGCAATGTACCACTTCCATATAAAGTATGAACTGCAGCGCGGACCTTCACATTTCTGCAGGGTATTGGCTCTGCTTGAACCACTTTTGTGACGTCAGAGTGTACAAGACACGTCAGAGTGAACAGTCCTTGACCAATAAGAAAATTAAGCTGCAATACTGTACCTATGTTCAACCCATAGGGTTACCGTAAACATGTTTTTAGACCAAATATTGCCGATTTAAACTAATACGCACAATTATGTGAAGATTAACACAGATAGTGCTATACAACATTTTAGACACATTCTAGGGAGTTTATCAGCTAAAAAAGTTAATTTTGAGTTTAGTCCCTCTTTAATTAGGTCGCTAATGAGCAAAGTCATGGGTAAAACCATTATCCCTTTGCCTTTAGTGGCAAGCAATAACCATATTTAGAAGCATACCTTGTTTCCTTTTTCATCAATGTTCAAAAATACCTAAATCTGATTTTAGTCTGCTGAACATTGTCTCATCCATTTGGATGATACATCCATCATGATCAAAATCTTCAGGAGCAACATCCGTGTGCCTGATGCCACATTGCATTTACCGTAATGTAATAAACTGAATCTACTGCTTTCTAGATTAAATTGTTGCATTTTCTTATCCAGACATGGAAATAAAAGAGCACATTTCCAAACAGAAAAGGGTTGTGTATGGTACTACTGACCAAGTATGATGCCGTTGGGTTGGGCAGGCGACTGCCAAATAAGCCGAACAGAGGTGGTTCGCACTTCAGGGAACAGGATCCCCACTGGAGGTCCCGGCACTGCAGCAAAGCAGCCGACAGATTTTTTTTAGAATACAGATTTTTAGCGTTTTTCAAACTAAACAAATACATCCCAAAATATCCTATGCAAAAAAAATCCTACCATCGTCCAAAGTCCTCTCCAGGATGGGCGGAGAGCTCAGCCGTCCATCTCCGATCCGTGTGAAAGCCAGAACCTGGATCTCGTAGAGCACATACTTCCCCAAACCAGTCAGCTGGATGCTGTGGGAGGCGTTCCCTTCCACCGTCCAGAAATGGGCTGCGGTGTCCGAGTCCTTCTCCTTATACACCACCTGATCAGGAGATGAGCAAGAGTGTCAAATCAAGGTCACTTTAAGGAGGGAGAAAGATAAAATCATTTTCACACACAAATATAAGTCTATACCTACATGACGAATAGTTAAATTTAAAAAAAGCACAGCAAACCTTGTAGCCGAGGATAAGGCCGTTCCTGTCTGGCTCAGGAACCTCAGACCAGCGCACCAGGATGCTGCTGGAGGTGGTGGCAAAGGCAGACAAGTTGGTGGGTCCACTGGAGGGGACTGGAAAGAGCGCAGACGAGCAAAAATATTAGATTTGAACTCCATATTTAACTTTCTAGAATTATATTTATTATGTATCAGTTTGAGTGATTCAGGTCAGAAAAAAAAAACTACAGGTAGTCCTCGGGTTACGACGGTCTCGAGTTACGACGTTTCGTGGTTACGACGCACATCTCATTAAAAAAAATTATATTCTGAATAATTTATTTTGAAAAGCCGAGTTCCGGCCTTACTTCCGGTTTGATGGCAGAAGCGGAGCTTGACGGCAGAGCAGCGGAGCAGTCAGTTGAAAAATACAGGGGAGACCGACCGCGGTTCACGGCAGAACCAGCAAAGCAGTGGAAAGTACAGGCGGATACATTACTTTAAACGCTCTGGACAGAGGCTGACGGCGGTTTTACAACGAAATACGGCAGATGGACCGAGCTGACAGCGGTTTTACGTTGTAAACAAATAGAAGATGGACGAGATGGACGGGTGTCACCAGCATTCAAGTAGGCTATTAACTCTTTTTTCTTTTCATTATGGCTCCAAATGTATGTGTTTTTTGATAATTATGTAGGGTACTGTGTTAGGATAGGCTAAGTGCTTGGTAATAATGTACAGTACTGTGTATGTTCCGACTTACGTCGAAATTCGGTTTACAACGTCACATAGGAACGGATCTCCGTCGTAAGTCGAGGACTACCTGTACAGTACTCAACAAAGAGGGCTTTTTCCACTTTGGCATTCATCTGTAAACAAAATGCCTGATTCCTGAAAGTTTGGACATAAAGACACAGGCATTTCAAATTCAAGTCCATGCTTTCTCAGTTTCCTCAGACCCCTTTCATTCCACTCCACCTGAGCGAGCCGTCTGAGAGCAGATGTGAGGACCGAAGTCTGTCTGCTGAAGAATCCAACATGTGGAAAAGTGTGATCTGCAGGTTCACCATTTGTCATGGCTCTAAGATGTCAACTTGAGAAGGTTTTGTTGCACAGAATATGAATATACAGTTAGACAAAAGTCCCTTGTGTGTGTGTAATGTGATAAAACAGTCAAAAATGTGATTATTGCCGACTCAGCATCTGTTGTTTCCTGTTACTGTTTGTTTTATGCAGATTTCCTCCTCCTCTGTAACTTCTACTTACTTTGTGCTGCTTTAGCCCTTTTTTAATCAAAACGCTCCGAATCATTCAGATCGGTGCTAAAGCATTTATTGTTTGCAACTTGTACAAGTTTTAAAACATTTAACTTCATTTACAAATACATGTATTTTCCCCCATGAAACACACCGAGACCTTTTCAGTTCCTTCAAAAATCTTCTCTTTCAAATCTCATATTTGCTTTATTTTTATCTTCCTATTTCTTTAGGTTTTAGCTAATTTTTTAGCTACATTAAGCTTTTAGATAGCCTATGTCTACTTTTTTTTTGCTATTTTTAGCTAGCCTTTGGCTACTTTTTCCTCTCGGCTAACATTTTATTTATAAAGGACCCTTAAAACAACCACATGCTGAACAATATAAACAAACATTAAAAATAGATAAAACTACAGGAGAAGTAAAACTATGAAACAGATGAAACAGATAAAAGTATAAGGTCAGCGTCAACAACTTTAGCCTTTAGATGCCTTTTTCTCCTTTTGCTATGATTCTGCTATAGCTTTATTGACTCAACTTCAGCTACTTTAGCTACATCCAAGTTATTCAACACTCAGAGCTCACACTCCATTTAGGCAGAAAATTGTATTTTCTAGTTGAAATGTGACTTTAATAAGAAAACAGCTGCATGTCCGTGTTTTAGAACAGATGTTTGCAGAAGGTGAGTGGACTCACCGGACTCCCGTGTCCTGCCTCTGACCGGCTGGCTCCAGGGCCCCGACCCAATGCCGTTGACAGCCTGGACCCTGACCTCGTACTCTGTCCACTCCTCCAGGTCCTCGATGGTGAATTCTCTCTCTAGGCGGTCGGTGATGACGTGGGTCAGCCCGCGGCCCTGCGAGCCCCCACGGTAGTACTGGACCTTGTAGCCCACCTGATCGGCATTCCCGTTGTATTCCCATTCAGGCAAAGGCTGTGCACGTGAATAAAAGGATTTATCGAAGCTTCTGACTCAGGAAGAAACAAAGCTGGTTTCCAGATGAGAACTGTTCTTACCATCCATCTTAACCAGAGGCTGGTTTCACTGGCAGTGCGTAGGGTGATGTTGGCGGGCGCCATATCAGGAGGAGCCGGCAGGGTCTGGATCTTTCTGGATGGCTGGCTGGGGGGACTCGTGCCGACGATGTTGACTTGACGCATCCGAAACCTAAAGTTTGGACAATGATGAAAGACTAAAAAGTAGGACTGTGTAATAATATCGATTTTGCTATATATATCAAATTTTTCTTTCCTTGAAAAAAAAAAAAATCATCTGCAAGTATCGTAACATCCAACTGTCACCCTGCTCACTCACTGCTTGCTTCGCCGGGAGAGTGATTAGGTCATCCAGCCACTAGTGTCGCTGTAGAGCATTTATGCCAAGTTACCCACCTAATTGATTTACACAGAAGAAGTGCGGGCAGTGTAATGGCGGCGAATATCGTTCCAGCACCCTCTTGCTTTAAAGCAGATGTGTGGGCGCACTTTGGCTTCAAAAAGAAGAAGGATAGCGACTTTATGGATAAAACTCTAGCGGTCTGCAAGCTGTGTCACACAAGTGTTAAAAACTCGGGAAATACCACCAATTTACGAGCCCACCTGAAACGCCACCACCCCGACAAGGTAATGCTAGCCGAGGAGCTACACCATGACCCAAAACAAACCGTGCTGGACAGTGATGGCAGGTTTCTCCATAAGTTACCAACTACTACCAACTACCAACTCTGAGGAGAATGTAGCTCACTTGGTCTGCAGAGTAGACTTTCTGTTTAGAGTTCACTTATTAGTCAGGGTCTATCTACAGGCCTTAAGCTGCTCTGCTAAGATGGGTGCATTTGAAGTTAAATGTTCTTCATTACTTGAATTATAGACTGTTTTGGAGAAGTCATATTACTGTTTACTTACCAAGCACTTAGAGTGAGTCCTTCAGATGTTAAGTGTCAAGGTTAAACAGGTTTCAAACTATTCAGAGCAGGGCACTTGGTGCACTTTACAGGTAGTCCCCGACCTACGAGCACATCGACATACGAGGTTCCGGACTTACGAGCTGACTAACGAATAGTAAAGTTGTACAGAACATACAGAAAATACAGCACTGGTATGTGTTTTTAGATGAAAGTGTGTTAGCTAACCATTTGTAAACAAGTTTCTGAGCATGTTTATGAACTAGTATGTACGTTTGTGTTGAAAAACGAGTGTTCGTAGTAGCGCTAGCATAAATTTTCCGACTTACGACCGAAAATCCGGACTTACGAGCGACACGTGTTTCGTGTTCCGACATACGAATTTTCGTCTTACGAGATAGTCGTAGTAACGGAACTCGCTCGTAAGTCTGGGACTACCTGTATTTACTTTACAAATGCATGTAAGCTACAGTTTTTACTGTTTCAATTAAAAGAAACATGTTTTCTCTCTGTGGGGGGTACTCCGGGAGTATGGGGTACCAGGCCCTTTGATAAGGGCTGTTAGGTCCCTGTACGACCGGTGTCAGAGCTTGGTCCGCATTGCCGGCAGTAAGTCAGGCTCGTTTCCGGTGAGAGTTGGACTCCGCCAAGGTTGCCCTTTGTCACCGATTCTGTTCATAACTTTTATGGACAGAATTTCTAGGCGCAGCCAAGGTGTTGAGAGGATCCGTTTTGGTGACCTTAGAATCGCTTCTCTGTTTTTTGCAGATGATGTGGTCCTACTGGCTTCATCAGTTCGTGATTTACAACTTTCACTGGAGCGGTTTGCAGCCGAGTGTGATGCGGCCGGGATGAGGATCAGTTCCTCCAAATCCGAGGCCATGGTCTTGAGCCGGAAAAGGGTAGCATGCCCTCTCCGGGTCGGGGAGGAGGTCCTGCCCCAAGTGGAGGAGTTTAAGTATCTCGGGATCTTGTTCACGAATGAGGGAAAACTGGAGCGTGAGATCGATAGGCGGATAGGTGCAGCGTCCGCAGTGAAGCGGGCGCTGTACCGGTCTGTCGTGGTGAAGAGAGAGCTGAGTCAAAAGGCAAAGCTCTCAATTTACCGATCGATCTACGTTCCCACCCTCATCTATGGTCATGAGCTTTGGGTTATGACCGAAAGAACAAGATCTCGGATACAAGCGGCTGAAATGAGTTTTCTCCGCAGGGTGGCTGGACTCTCCCTTAGAGATAGGGTGAGAAGCTCAGTCATCCGGGAGGGACTCGGAGTAGAGCCGCTGCTTCTCCACATCGAGAGGAGCCAGTTGAGGTGGCTCGGGCATCTGGTTAGGATGCCTCCTGGACGCCTCCCTGGTGAGGTGTTCCGGGCACGTCCCACCGGGAGGAGACCCAGAGGAAGACCCAGGACGCGCTGGAGGGACTATGTTTCTCGGCTGGCCTGGGAACGCCTTGGGATTCCCCCGGAGGAACTGCTCCAAGTGGCTGGGGAGAGGGAAGTCTGGGCCTCCCTACTTAGGCTGCTACCCCCGCGACCCGACCCCGGATAAGCGGAAGAAGATGGATGGATGGATGGATGGATGGATGTTTTCTCTGATTCATTTGTCCAGCTGTTGACTTTAAGTCTGTGTCCATGTCCAACCAGAGCCAGGTATTGTGTAGTTGGTGCTTTTAATCAGTTTTCAGTTAAATTAATTCAATCCAAGTCTATAACAGTCACAAAATGTCACCAATATCACTCTGTCCCTCGAAAATCTTTCAGAAAATTGCAAAAGTGTATTGAATTGTATCGTTTGCTGAATATCGCAATATATATTGTATCGTGAGCAGAATATTGTGTATCGTATCGTGAGGTTATTGTATCACTACAGCCCTACTAAAAAGCAACTTTTTGAACAGGCCTTCCAAATCAGTTCTGCAATGTTTGCATGTCTGAGGAGGCTTTATTGCATCTGAGCGAGATCAGAGGAGCTGAATATGAACACATTATAAACACGCTGAGCAAAGTCTGTCTGTGTTACAGCCTGAATATAAAACTTTTTTTTTTTTTTGCATTTAGCTGTAGTGAAAAGTGGCAGCACTGATGTTGGAATGAGAAGAAGTCCAGTTGGCGTGGGTCTTCGGGGATCGGCTCGACGAATCGGCCGATTTAAATGTGATTAGAAAACGCCAGCAGAGAGCTTGAACAGGAAAAGGATCATAACAAGGGCTGAAAAATCATTTGAAAACCAAATAAAGCCAACAAAACTCATACTGACATGAAAGGAAAACAAAATGAGGAATAGTTCTTTGAAATGCTTAAACTAGCTGAGATAAAGGTGTACATGCTCACCTTAATTATTGTTTTTGTCACATGCTGCACACGCTTAATGTGAGGAACGTATGATCAAGAGCTGCTTACTATTTTATCACTATATCAATGCAAACAGAACTGTTCAAAGTAATTTTGATGCATTTAGTTGATCTACTGGGGTGTTTTGAGTGTTTTTCACGTTAAGCGAAACAAGAGTTTGAGTATTATCGATAAAATGCCCTCTCTTTTTATAAACTGAAAGCAATTACACAAAGATTAATTACAGTATCCTTCCCATGACAGATTAAAAACTTCTTCACAAAATTCAGCCAAATCAACAATGCGCTTTGTCAAACGGGAATCATCGTCCAAGTCCTTCATAAAGACTGAAACGTTCATCATCGTTGAAAATTGAAAAAAAGCTGTTTTCTTTAGAAAGCCATTTTAAAAAGTCTGGAGCAGCTCTAACGCATGAAACTCAGACCGACCTTTGTGAGATCGATGGAAAGAATGACAAGTATGGAGACGACTTGTTAAGTTTCACGATGCGAATAACAGAACCCCATCTGCAAAACATCTGGAGGGAGAACGGTGGAGCCTGCATGCAGGGCTTCTAACAGGTCATTGAGTTGTGGCAGAAGACAGAAGCAGCTTGTTGAATTGTGAATTGTATAGCTACAGGATGCTTTGGTTGATTGGACCTATTTTCTTATGGACAATGACCCAAAACATGCCACAAAATAAACTCAGGAAGTGTGTGTTGGAATTTTTGTTTTAGCTTATCTCCATTGGCTCCCTGTCAAATTCAGAATATAATTTAAATCTTACTTCTAACCTACAAAGCTCTCAACAACCTAGCTCCATCTTATATTGCAGATCTTTTTGTTCCATACTTTCATAACAGAGCACTTTGCTCTCAGACTGCAGGTTTACTTGTGGTTCCTAGAGTTTCCAGAAGTAGAATGGGAGGAAGATCTTTCAGTTCTCAGGCTCCTCTCTTGCGGAACCAACTTCCAGATTCTGTCCGTGAAGCTGACACATTGTCCAGTTTTAAGACTTTCCTTTTTGATAAATCCTATAGTTAGGGTTGGGTCAACTATCCCTTTGATATGCTGCTATAAGCTTAGATGGCTGGAGGACAAATTGACCACATTTCTTTACTTGATCTACCCGTTTGTATTTGTAATTAGTAGGTAGTCCCCGACTTACGAACAAGTTCCATTCCTACGCCCGTTCGTAACACGAAAATCGCCATAAGTCGAAAATATGTCCAAACGGCACCTCATACATCCAAAGGGCACCTCATACATTCAAGTACCTCATACGTACAGTACTGTATTTTTCCAAGCACTTAGCCTATCCTAACACATTACAGTACATAATTATCAAAAACCACATACATTTGGAGCCATAATGAAGGGAAAAAATAGTTAATTTCTTACTGGGAGCTGATCATTTCTTCCTCCGTCTGTTAGCATGTTAGCTCGTGCACCTCCGAGCTCTGCAGCTTGCTTCACGAGGTCCACAGCGTCAACGTCTGTTAGCATGTTAGCTCATTGCTAGCATGTTAGCTCGTTACTCAGCTGTTCTCCGCTACTCCTGTATTTCCACGCGCGGTCCAAAGGTCTGCCTGCTCTGTAAGTTTCCACTGAGCGCGTCAGTGGAAACCCCCTCCTGTTCGTTTCCAGCTCCCCCCTTCCCTCCTGTGTTTCAAGCTCCCCTAAGTTTCGTTTCGGTACTGTATTTTCTGCTGAAAAGGTGCAGAAACGGCGTAACTCGAACAATGCTTTTCAACAATGCTTTTCAACCCTAACCGACTTAAGTGATCATTTACCAGTTTTCACAATCTATAAAAATGATCAAAGTATCACAGAAGCAGTTAAAACAAAGAAAAAGATCATAAACACATCAAAAAAGGTTTTGGAAAAATTAAAAGAGGATCTAGATAAACAAGACTGGAATGAAGTGTATGTTGATGATGTGAACAGATCATATGATGAGTTTATGAATATCCTGGAAACTCTGTATGAAAAGAATTGTGTACAAACAAACTATACAAAGAGAAATATCGTTGACCAACCATGGATGACAAAAGGGTTGAGAAATGCTTGTAAAAAAAAGAATTATTTGTATTCATGTTTCTTGAAATTGCGAAGTCAGAGCGCTGAAGAAAAATATAAAAAGTATAAAAATAAATTAGTAGGGATTATAAGGAAACATAAGAAAGAATATTATAGTAAATTATTAGATAAAAGTAATGGTGATATGAAAGCAACATGGCGAGTAATGAATAGTGTCCTGAAGAATCATAAAGCAAAAACTGGTATTTCAAAATATTTTGTAAAAGACAACGATGAAATTCATGATGAAAATGAAATTGTAAATGGATTTAATCAATATTTTGTGAATGTTGGATCAAGCCTTGCAGCTAAGATACCAAAAGTAGATAAAAATGTGATCCACTCAATTACAGGTTGTGCAAATAGTATTTTTCTAAATGGAACTAACAAAGAGGAAATAATGAATGT
>JBBPBX010047496.1:0-26135 GCA_038048925.1 Garcialebias charrua | reverse complement strand
GTCAAAATATGCACCGGTGTCTCATAAACCTGCTACACACAAACCAAAGTGTACATCCATGTTTACACTAATCTAAAGGTGTGTATGTGGGGGAGTGTGCAAGTACGCAGTAATACAGGAGTCAGGTTTCAACTAGATATAAGCCATGCGTGAGTTTGTGTCCATGCAGATATTTGTAGGGGTGGGCACTGACGGGTTTTTAAAGAGACAAAGATCTTACTGGTCGTCACATTGAACTTGCGCTTCCAGTTGAGGAACAAAGATGGTTAATGAGTGCATCTGTCCACTGCCTGCTAAAAGTGCTATTTATGTGCACACTCCAACAACGTTGTGCTGCCAAGCCATCTGTTCACAGCGATGCTCCAGTTGGCTGATGCTGATACTGACTGAGCCAAACAAACAGATAGAAGCCAGTTTTATTATCAGAGATGTAAAAACAGACCTCTAGAAGAATCCAAGCTCAAAATAGCACCATTGGATGCTGCAGAGCTAAAGAGCACCTTTTTTAATATATTTTCTTTTAAATACAAATTTATTTTCACTCGTTTAAAAAAAAAAATCTCAATTTGTACGCATCCTTTATGATTGTCTATTACTGTTTTTGTTGTCCACTGTTGTCATCACTCTTTGTTAAAATCAGGTCTCTCTTGTAAATGAGTCCTCAATGGGATTAACCTGTACAAATAAAGGTTGAATGATGAACTACTGGTAGTTATGAATAGTTATTACCTCATCAGCTGTGGCATCAGTCCTACAGCAGTAGGTCCAACTGAGTATTGAGAAAATTGCAGACATTTTCATCTAGGCTAGGCTAATGGTTAGCCAAACAAGGACCCGTTTTTGTTTTGGTTGCTTAAAATACAATTTTGTCTAAAAATAAACTATATAATTAAATCATTCTGGTGTGGAAGACCTCATTACCTCCTACTTGAGCAAATTCTAACTTTTCTGTCCTTAGTGTCCAAATATTTTGTCCAGCATTCCAATGTCTAAAAATATTGTCATTCATTTTGGAGTGCCACAGGGCTGTGATTTAGGAACCTTAAATTAAGAAGGACCTAAGTTTGAATATGTTTGAGGCTTTTCTGTATGATGCATTCTCAATGTGACTTATTTTACTTGTGCATGATTAGTTTTACTCCAGGTACTCTATTTTCCTCCTATACAAACAAACAAACAAAAATGCATGTTATGTTATGCGTTAAGTTCTTTCTTTAAGTCTAAGTTTGGTGTTTATTGGTGAAATTATTTTTTGGGAAAAGCATATCAGTTTAACATTTATTTAAAAAAATGTTCAAAAAAAATGTAAGAAAATTGTCGTTTTCTGTTGTTCTTTGCTTTGTTTGTTTGTCTGAATATTTGTGTTTACAATGTCACATGTATTTATTTCTGTCCAAGCGTTCAATGAAAATTCCACACATCCCAACACATCATAAACAAACTACGATCATAAGTTATAATCATAAGTTTTTGAATTTTTTTTGTTTTAAATGACAGCTCTGATCGGCGTCTTTAAAAAATGAAGTAAAACACAAGGATAGAAAAACCTTGGAAACTCTGTGTTTGTTGAGTCCAGAGAAGAATATTTAATTCCTGTTTTATTGTCTTTGCTCAAAATATAAATGCAACCAAAGACAATCATCTAAAGTGACATTGTAGAAGTTCCCATCCTGCAGACACTTTTCTAAATGTTTGATTGAAATTTAATCAATCAATCAATCAATCAATCTTTATTTATAGAGCCCTTTTCAGCAGCCAGAAGGTGCACAAAGTGCTGAACAATACAGAAATAAAACAAACAATAAAAAATAACAATAAAAAACAGCCAGTAAAAAATTAAAAACAATTAAGACCTAACAAGAATGTCAAAGAACTACTAAGTATTAAAAGAATTTAACTCATCAGACTGATAGTTAGGGTTCACCAAGTCCTCCATAGAGTCAACAACTGTTGCTGCACCTGCTCCAGATCTTTATAATTAGATACACAGAGCAGAACCCCAGGGGCAGAAAGCAACCAACCCCAACAACAGTCTGCTATAAAAAAGAGAGTTGAAATGACTGGAAAAGACGTTTATTACAGTCGCATTGTTTTATTTTTACTCCTTCACAAGAGGCTCAGTTGCTATTTCTGAAATCCTACTTCTGTGAAAGCGATTGTGCTAAAAGACAATTTCTAACACTTATATTTAGATTTTATAAATTATTTGCAAAAGATCAGGTTATAACAACATAACAATGAAGGACCCCTCTCCAAAGCGCAATAATCGATTTGCTCCAGTGATTATTAATCAAATTAAAGCACTATACAGTACGTCAAAGTAGTGTGGAATGTGGACACCCATGCATCAAAACTTCAGTGTTTTGGAATGCAAACTGTGCATTCCTATTCATGCAGGTGCAACCCCCCCCCCACGCACACACACCTAAACTGCAGCATCCAACATTCCTCTGGCATCAGAAAACGTGTTGCAAATTGTTCCTTTTGATCAAGTTGCTGCACGTAGCAATGAGACTGATGATATAGGCAACGTTAGTGAGCTGTGATGAAACACGGATGGTGCTGTCATCAAGCTGCTGATGCACGTGAATGACTCTCAGCTACTACCACCGGTGGTGGGATGTAACTAAGTAAAAATACTTTGTTACTGATACATTTTTCATGTATCTGTACTTTACTTAAGTAGAATTAAATGTGGATACTTTTACTTTTACTCCACTACATTTTACATGAAGTATCTGTACTTTCAACTACACTACATTTCTAGAATGTGTTGAGTTTTTTTTTTTCATTAATTCAACCTTTATTTAAACAGATAAATTACATTGAGCCTCAAGTTACAAGTTACATTCACGTTGCAGCTTTTTGATTTGCCATTAGTTTGAAAGTAACTGATGTCAAGAGGGGAGTTGGTCCATTGAATCACTGCAAAGTGGACAGGTAACATTAGACCCACCTTCAAGAAGAGCTGGACCAATGATGGATATTCTAGTATACGTCACTGAGCTGGGAGCACCCACAGCACCACTAACACACACACAATGGATTCCACCGCAGAGATTCAGACAGAAGATACACACCACCCATGGCCTTATAGAAAGACTATTGAAATACTATTGAAAAACTATTGAAAGACTGTTCAGTACAGCAGGACAGATTTCTCTCTCCCAAAAGAGCCAGACTGGAATAAAAAACTTTGAAAACCAACTTCTTCTGAACTTGAAGAAGAAATTCTTGCTGCAATATTAAAATGTGTCAGTTCATGGGATGTTAGGAGACAAGAGATGTCCCCAAATATCTCGACACTCAGGTCTAAGTTTTGAAAATGGTGTCAGGAAATTAAAATATTATTCACTATTGACCCATTACAAGGTTTAGACAATATTTTAACTAGAGTTGGTGACAAACTGGAGTTGAAATGATCAGAGCATGTTCCTTTGTTAGGTCTAATGCTCCTTTTTTCAGGCAGACAACTTTTATTTAAATGTGTTTACTGAAGTTAAAATGACACATTGGTTTTGTTTTGTGTTAAATAAAAACTTTCTAAGGTATAATCATTCCTCTTTCTTATTTTGCTTAATGGCATTTAACGCTGCAGGTCATCCCTGAAATTCTGACGCACAGAATCACAAGTCCAAGTGTGAACTGTGTCACAGAGTAAACACAATAAAAAACATGCATTATCTGCAGCATTGTTCATTCAAATGACACAACACTATTACTGTATTACAAAAAATATACAGTACATACAGTACGCACACTTAATGATATTGTAGACCATTGCATTAGGTAATACATTCAGCAAGTACTTTTACTTTAATATTTTAAGTATTTTTAAAAGCAAGTACTGTACAGTACTTATTTACTTTTACTTAAGTAAGAACATTAATGTGGTACTTCTACTTTTACTAAAGTACATTTTTGTCTGTTTATTTGTACTTTTACTTTAATACTTGAAGTATTTTTTATTTACTTTTACTTAAGTAAAAACATTAATATGGTACTTCTACTTTTACTAGAGTACATTTTTGTCTGTTTATTTGTACTTTTACTTAAATACAGAGTACTTTCTCCACCACTGACTACCACAGCAAAGTTTAGCTCAAATTCCACTGAGGTATTTTAGTTTTAGCTGAAGCTGCTTTGCTGTGGCAGCCATTTTGAATTGGGTTGACTCCAAATTGCTCTTCAGGTTAAACAATATGAGATTCTCCTGGTTGTGGGTGTTGACCACATGGCAGAGGATGGAGTAAATGAAAGAGACAACAATGGTGATGTTTCCATCTTTTTGCTGGTTGTGCAGCATTTTATCATTTAATAATAATAATAACTTTTATTTATAACGCACTTTACATTAAACAAATCTCAAAGTGCTACAATGAACATTAAATAAAAGCAAGATTAAAATCAACCATAAATGCAACTAAGTGGAGGAACAACCAAGAGGACAGTGCCTCACAGATGATTGCATCAAAAATAAAAAAATAAAAAAATCACAAAATGCAGATAAAATACTAAAATAAAAACAAAAACTGGGTGCAATAAAAACAACAACAAAAACAAAAAACAAAAGCACAATAAATTAATTAAAAAACTGGATAAAAAGAAAGGTTTTAAGACCTTTTTTAAAACATGTCACGGTCTGTGGGGCCCTCAGATATGAGGGTTCATGAGCGTTCATTGTTATTTACATCATAGCAGATGATCTTGAGTGTGAAACCAACACATGGCACAATAATGGCTGCCTTTTGGTCCCTGGATAGTTGGTCTGTATTGGAACATCTTGTGGATGTTGAGGTCACTGAGCTCTCAGTCGTGGAAGGCATGAGACACAATAGCACATAAGGACCTCATCGTGTCCCTAAAAAGAATGATTACTGGTAATATCATTTTTAGAAACATAATTCTAGCTTCTCACACAATTGGCAAATATTTAAACCAGTCTTACAGGTTCTGATTAAGCCAATCAATATAATGTAATGATGGACTTTTCTTATTTGTGCAATTGGGGGAAAAAAATTGCAAATGTTCTCATAACTTGAAAGGTTCTCAAACAATAAAAACTTGACCAGGTTGGTGGGTTAAAAGTACTGACACAGTTTCAAATGTCATTTTGCTGCACCCTTAACTTTCATTTTTAGTAGCCGTTTAACTTCATCTATGAAACAACATGCATTACCAAAAATTCTGCCTCTTCTTACAAACTTCGATATAAAGCAGATACCTCAAACTGCGCAGTTTTAGGGTGATTTGGTTGCGTTCTGTATAAAAATTCATCCAGAATCTCCTGTTACAGATAGAACAACATGTTATAATTAATAATAGTCAGCCTCAGGTAAGCTTTGTGTTTGGTGCTGACTGAGTGTAATAAACACATAATCGGAGTCTCTAAGCCCAATCAGTTCTAAGAAACCAAAACATTTTCTTGAAAAATCCAGGAATAATATTAATTTTAATGACCACTCAACGTTGAGGTCGCATGAAGACGTGTTTTCTGTTTCTAATGAGATCCCAGTCATACGCAGAAGCATCTCTGTAGAAGTGAACATTTCCCAGCTGGCTGTAAAAAATACAGTAAATCATTTAAATACTGTTCATGTGCACCAGTGGCAAACTCCAAGACTTTGTGTTTCTTTAACGCTTCAGCAAAACAAGCCAAAACTGGCTGAAGATTTTGAAGTCTTATAAAGCATTAGGTTCACTGAAAACAGTGTTAGATCAATTATTCATTTTTTAATCTTTAGGGTTTGAATTGAGCATAGTCAGTCAGGTATGAGAAACGAACATGATTTGTTTGGCTGAATCTTAATTTGTTTTGTAGGGCAATAGGAGGATGTATGCTTTAAGAGAAGAGTTTTGTTTGTCTTCTTTTACAAAAAAAAAAAACTATTAAGAGAATATCCTGCATAAGATGCCATTTACGTACCGAAAAATTTACTGTGTAAGTCACACCTTTTTGCATAAATTAACATGCCCTTTGACTTACAGCGAAGTATCGTTTTTATGGTCCCCAAATTGAGATCTGACAATTTCATTAATTCTGACATGGAAAATATTGAACACTACAATTTTCAGTCACTAGAGGGCCCTCGAGTAATATGGCAAGCCATGTGTGCCAATAATTGGTAAAAGTGGTTATTAATGAGACATTTTGCTTGCCATACAAAGCACCTTCGTCTCGCTCTGGAACTCTTGGAGCAAACATCAGCTGCATTTCTCCACATCGCCCAGGTGAAATGCAGCTGATTTGACAATTAAAGTGCATTTATTAAGGAAAAGTTAAACTGAGATACACCTTTGGTATAATTTCGAGCAAACAAATAATTGTTTTTAACCCTTGTGTTGTCCTGCGGGTCAAAAGTGACCCGCTACCATGTTTAGCTATAGAAAAAATACCTTAAACTATATTTTTCCAACTTGAAATTTTATGACTTTTCCTAAAGTGACCCCATCATTACAAAAAGTGATACTTTGTTTTTGTCTAGGTTTACATGTGGGCTGTACACCACTAGGGTCCAAAGATCGTCCTATGGGTCATTTTTGACCCGTGAATTATAAAGGCATTTAAACACCAGAAAAAAGTTCAAAGGCCACACACAAACTCTCTCTAACACACACACACACACACACACACACACCCACCCCACACACACACGCACATACACACATCAAAGACACTAGAACTTGCATTTGACCTGCACCTGCACTCTTGATCTGCAGCTAACCCCTCACATCACACAAGCTGCCAAGCAAAACAAAAAAACAAACTAAGAAATAATAAAGGCTGCAGCTGGGTCAGTCAAAAGAAAAAGGTGCCAGTTCTGCCCCTGGAAGAAGGACTGCAAGACAAAAGCTGTGTGCTGCACATGTGAGAAACACATCTGCAAAGCCCATTCTCACGTTCACACATACTGCCCTTCTTCTTCTTCTTCTTCTTCTTCTTTCGGCTTTTCCCTTTTCAGGGGTCGCCACAGTGAGTCATCCTCCTCCACCTCACTCTGTCCTCACTCCAACTACCTCCATGTCCTCTCTAACTGCATCCATATATCTCCTCTTTGTCTTTTTCCTGGCAGCTGCATTTCTAACATCCTTCTACCAATATACCCACTGTCCCTCCTCTGGACATGTCCAAACTATCTCAGTCTGGCCTCCCTAACTTTGATGATCTCATTCCTGATCTTATCCATACTTGTCACTCCTAAGGAGAACCTCAACATCTTCATTTCTGCTACTTCCAGTTCTTTCTCCTGTCTTTTTGTCAATGACACTGTCTCCAGACCATACAACATAGCTGGTCTCACCACTGTCTTGTAAACTTTTCCTTTGACCTTTGCTGACACCTTTTTGTCACAAATCACTCCTGAAACTTTTCTCCATCCACTCCATCCTGCCTGGACTCTCTTCTTCACCTCTTTACCACATTCCCCATTTTCCTGGACAGTGGACCCCAAGTACTTGAAGTCCTGCACCTTTGTGACCTCTGCTCCTTGTAGCCTCACTGTTCCACCAGCCTCCCTCTCATTCACACACATGTACTCTGTCTTACTACGGCTGACTTTCATTCCTCTTCTTTCAAGTGAATACCTCCACCTCTCCAAGTTCTCTTCCACCTGTTCCCTGTTCTCACCACATATCACAATGTCATCTGCAAACATCATAGACCATGGGGATTCCTGCCTGACCTCATCTGTTAGTCGGTCCATCACCAGAGCAAACAAGAAGGGGCTCACATACTGTCCTACATGTGATAAATATAGTAGAAGTTGAAAATTGTTCACAAAATCAAGCAACATTTTGTTTTTTTGTTGTGTTATGAGAGAAGTATTTTTATAATTCACTTCCTAAAAAATATTTAAAAAATAAACGTGACAAAAAAGTTCCAGATTGTTGACTGTTTTTTCCCTTTCAATATAAATAATTCAGAAATAATTACTTTACATTTATATAATAGCCATAATAAACCTTTACTGTGTAAAATAAAACTGTTTTGACAGTTGGTTTGTGGTAAAAAAAAAGTGTAATACTGTTAACTGGTGATTGTCTTTTTGTATTGTGTAACAAAAATACATGATAAAAAAAATAAAAAATAATAATAATTGAGATGCATTGATAAATAGGTTGTTTCATCATGGAAAATGGATTTTGGATTTAAAGTTCAATAAAGCTGCTTTATTTTGGGTCTTTGGTAGTGCGGGTCATTTTTGACCCATAGGACAAGGGGAGTAAACAGAATGTTAAGATCGCACAAGGGTTAAGTATTAATCTTGTTAAATTCTTGTTAAAGTCCTCCCGTGCATGCTCCTGTGGCCGCTACAGTATTTGGCAGCTAATCAATTTTTGGCAAAACACCAGCCCACATTTCCGGCCGGTGATGCATAGTAGATCAAAGTCAAAGTCAAAGTCAACTTTATTGTCAGAACTGCAATATGTACAGGACATACACAGGATTGAAATTGTGTTTCTCTCAGTCCCTCGGTCCAACAGTAACCATTTAAACACTAAAACACTGAAACATATAATAAACATAAGCATAAAATAGTAAAAGTGCAACACTGTCCTGAGTCTCTGCACAGCGGTACAAAAGTATGAAAACCTACACCAACACCAAAACTAAAACTAAAACACTAAACATTTAATGAACATAATACTGTCCTGAGTTTCTGCATACTAGTATAAAAAAAGTATAACTATAAAATAAACTAAATGTTCTAGCATTGACACCTGCAAAGTGGCAAAGCAGCACATGAGTTAATGTACACAGTATATGCACAAGGTAGTAGTTGATGTTGGCACAGAGGCAAAAGCGGCACATGCAGTAAGGCACACCGGGCATCCCCAAACAAGGCCGGTCAGAGAACACTGCACAGATGTGACTTATACAGCGAAGTGACTTATTTATGGGGTTTTTTCTCCACTTTATTAGACATTTTTTGGACTGATGTGACTTAAACAGCAGTGTGACGTGTACAGCGGCAAGTACGGTAATATAATGATACCTAGATCAAATAATGAGATCTTAGCGGAAAGCTGAAATTTATGCACCATAACTCATGTTCCCTGAAGGAAGGGAACGAGGTGCAACATACTTGCTATGGGAATTGCGCCCCCGCGCGATTACCTGAAGGAATACATTCACGCCTTTACGGCAGGGGCGTCAGCGTCGCGCCAGAGGCCCCGCCCTCTGGGTATTTAAGCGGCTGATGCCCATCCATCTTTCTCTAAGATTAAACTTCACCGAGCTTTCAGCATTGAAAGGGCCAGATATGTTGCAACTCGTTCCCTTCCTTCAGGGAACATGAGTTATGATTATTATTATTATTATCATTATTATGGTGCATAACTTTCAGTTCCCTTTCAGTCTGGTCTCTCGGTGCAACATACTAGCTATGGGAACGTAATCCATTCACGCCCTTGAAATGCTTAGCAAAGTGCATTTGAAAACATCCGTCCTAAAAAGACAGGCATCTCCTAGCAGCCTTCTACAGGGAATGTAGATCACATGCTAAGAGGAAAAAATGCTGAATGTAAAGAACATCAACATGATGTTTCCACTGGGCATATATATGTACAACACCAGCTAGAGACAGCCTAAGCGTGCTCCACTAGTGTGAGTACTCATCATTTCCTTTTCCCTCTGGAGCATCCTGAGAAACAGGAGGAGCAATGGACCCACTACGTCACAAGAAATTGGGTAACAAATGTGGAGGTAGAAAACCCAGGTCAAGCACAGGGTAACCTCCCAGGTCCTTACTAGAAAACCTTTCTTTCTTTCTTTTTTTTTTATATATAGGGCACGACTAACAAGTGGAGCCCATCCTGATGTTGGAGATCAGTTAGGGAGAGGGGAAACCCTTCCAATAGACATCTCCTAGACAAAAACATAAACACCAAGGGGTACCCTTGTGAAGGTTGTTACTGTTTGTTTTGGGACAAAGCAACCAAAGCCTTAGGCTCTCAGCCAGTTCCCTTCAGAGGTCAGGCTGAGAGTTGCCATAACCCTGGACGTGGGTGTAGAAGCTGCCCACGTGCCTGAGTCAGCAGGTCCCTGTGAGGAGGCAATTGCCATGGTATCCCTGATAACATTGAGATCAACTCCGGGAACCACGTTTTCTGTGGCCATCTGGAGGCTATGAGAATCAGGGAGAGGGCTCCATGGCGTACCCGTTCCAATGTCGCCCCGATCAGAGGAACAGGTGGAAAGGCATAGTAGAGCACCCTTGCTGGCCAATCATGTGCCAGAGCATCCATACCCAATGGTGCGTCTGCTTCCCTCAAGGAGAAGTAGCGGTCACAGTGTGAGCTAGCCCTGCAAGCGAACAGGTCCACAGAGGCTCTCCCAAATCGTGACCAGACCTGTTCCACAATCCGTGGGTTCAGGCTCCATACTGATGCCAAAAGAGGTCCTCTTGAGAGGGCGTCTGCTCCATAATTTAGATCACCAGGGAAATGAGTCGCCCTAAGTGACAAGATTCTTGGAGCACACCATGTGAGCATCCTCTGCGCCAGTCCGAGGAGGGCCCGGGACCTTGTCCCTCCCTCTCTGTTGATGAAGGACACTGTGGTCCTGTTATCTGATTTCACCAGGATTTGTTGTCCAGCGACCAGATCTTTATTGAAGAAGTATTTTAATGACAGGAATACGGCCAGCAACTCCAGGAAGTTGACATATAATCTCGCTTCCTTATCATTCCAAAGGCCGTGGGCGTTCTGATTTCTGCAGATCGCTCCCCATCCTGTTTTAGAGGCATCCGTCGTGATTACTACACGAGACGACACCCTTCCCAATGAAAACCCTTCCGTAAAAACAGACGGGTCTCTCCAAGGTTCCAGGGCCTTCAGGCACCCTGAATCTATCCTAACCTTTCCTGCTTGATTAGGCAGGGCGGGTTGTGTCCGTCGGTTTAGCCCTACTTGTATGGGCCGCAGTTTCAGTAATGCGTGTGGCACACAGGGAATGGCTGCCGCCAAGAGGCCTAAAAGGCGTTGGCAGGTTTTCACAGGGACCCGTTGGTCCAGTTTAAATCTTTCCAGGCAACAGCGAATGGAGGAAACTCTTTCCTTCGAGAGCCATGCCCTGTACTGGACAGTATCAATCTGTACTCCCAGAACTACGGTAACCCGTGATGGAGTTGAATTGCTTTTTTGTAGGTTTATGACAAAACCGAGAGACTCCAGGTGAGATATCACCTTATATGAGTGTGACTGGGCCTGCTTTCTGCTTTCAGCCAGAATCAGCAGGTCATCCAAGTAATTCATGACCCTGAGTCCTTGATTCCTAAGAGGGATCAGGGCTGCATCCAGACATTTAGTAAATGTACGCGGAGCAGTCTTTAAACCGAAGGGTAAAGCTTTGAATTCATAAGCGTTTCCCTCGAACACAAAGCGGAGGAACTTTCTATGTTTCCTCTACACGCCTATATGGAAATAGGCATCTTTTAAATCCATTGTACATGCGTAGTCTCCTGGTCTCACCGACTGGAGAACTTGCCGCAGTGTAAGCATCTTGAACTTAAATGTTTTAATCCTCTTGTTGAGAGTCCTGAGATCCAGAATCGGTCTCAGGGAATGATACTTTTTGGGCACCAGGAAGTACTTGCTGTAGTGGCCAGAGCGCAGTTTGCGTCCTGAGACCAAACTAATCACTCCCTTTTGCAGCATCGTCGAAACTTCCTCCCTCAGCACGTGTGCACGTGTAGGGTTGATCTTAGATTGCAGCACCCCTGTGAAGTGGGGCGGTCTTTTTGAGAACTGCAACTTGAGCCCGTGACATATCGTTGTCATGACCCAATCATTTGGTAGACACGCCTTCCAGGCCTGCGCATGCGCGCTGAGCCTGGACGGCATGTTGAATTGCTGCTCATCGTGTTTTAGCACTAGAGGGGTGGCCTTTGACCCCTCTCGCGCTTTTTCGAGCAGGTTGGTCGGCCCGACAGAAGATATTGCGAGATCTGACCGTCTCTGGCAGAGCTTGTGTATCTTGCTGCGGTTCATAGTTTGACCACATGGTTTGTTTATAAAAATGGGACTCGAGTCAAGAACCAGGGCAGTCTGTGCTTTGGTACTTTTATTTTTGTACATGTCTGAAACAGTGTTTGTTTTGTTTACACATGCAATAGACGAGTCATGTTTGGTACGCGCACACATGTCACCAGTTCCTCGTAGTTTCTTAAGAGCAGGGACTGGGATCAAAAGGTTAGGTTCCCGTACCACGTGGGCGGGCGAACCTGTAAAACTGTTAGTCCATCCTGGTTCATCAGGCCCGAGACTATGTTCCGTACGGGGTCACCGAAGGGGGCCCCGGCTGGTACTGGAAAGTTTCACTGTCACCAGCGGGTCTCTTCCGTGGGAGGCCACGCATGTTTTCCTTTGAGGGAGCAAAACTTTTCCTCGGCAGCCCCTCGCGGAGGGTTTCCGCTTGTTTGCGTCTTTGTTCCAGCCTGGCCTGGACGCGTTCCAGGGCTCCCCCGAAGAGTCCCGTCGACTCGATCGGGTGCTGGAGGAAAGTAGACCTCTGGTTTTCCGGGAGATCCGACAGTGTTAGCCAAAGATGGCGCTGGGTGACAACTAGCTCCGCCATTGCCTTGCCTTGGGAAATGGCTATTGTCCCCATCATGCAGAGCACGAGGTCAGAGGCACGGCGGGCCTCCTCTATGGCCTCCGTTGCGGCCTGCTCGTCTTTTGTTACCTGGATATCCTACAGTTTTTCTGCCAGGTACGCCTGCACCATGGTCGATGCATTCTTTGCGCGAGCCGCGAGGCCCTGAGCCTTGTAGCACTTCTCAAGTTGTTTTTCCCAAGCGTGGCAGGCCCTGCTGGGTAGCGCTGATTTTGTCCCCGTGGCTGCGGGGGCCAGGTGAACCGCCAGAGTCTCCTCTATCAGGGGTACGCTGGCAAGGCCCACTGTCTCCATTCCCGTGACATCAAGGAGTCGGGACAGTGGTAGCATGATGGGAGCTCCGGGTTCCGCCCAAGAGCGTTTGAGCTCCATGAGGAAGTCCGGAAAAATTGGCATTTTCTGCGACGTTGTCGGCTGCTTCACGTAGAAGTAGCTTCCCGCTAGCCTCTTAGCCTGTTGTCGAGGCGTGGGGTCTGGCCACGTGACCTGCAGGGCATCTGCCGCCCTATGGCACAGGTCGAACAGAGCAAGCACCGACAAGTCCAGTTCCGGAAGGATTTGCGCCAGGTTCTGGGAGAAATCCACAGTTTCTCCTTTGTGACCATATTCGGCGTCTTGGTCGGACACTTTGGACGCCGAGTCCTCGACGGCAACTGAGGAGTCCGACACGTTATCCTCTCCGACTCGACCGTTGCATTCCAGGTCCACGTTTTCGAGCTCCGGTTTGGGAGCGAGCAGTTTAGTGCGACGTGCGACCTTCAGCGCCGCGTTCCTAGCCATGGATTTGGCCAACGCGTCAGCACGGTGTCTCCTCACTACCGCCGACATTTGACGGCAGTGGGAGCAGGAGTCTGGGAATTCCAGCGCTTTCCTCGCATGCAGAATCCCTAGGCAGACAGGACAGGCCTTGTGGGTGTCCGTCGCCGACAGGGAGTAGCCGTATCCGCTGGGGCATGGGCGCGAGCGAGGACGCGTCGTCCTGGTTTTCTTCCTCTTTGTCCTCCGTTTTCCCTTCTCTGGAGCCATGTCCGGAGACGAGAAGATTAGAAGTTGGTCCTAGTTTCCTTTTGTTCAAAGCCGTCTTCTCCGTCGTCTTGCTTTCGCTGGTTAGCCTGCTAATGATTGGCAGAAGGTTGTGACGCAGTTAGCGCCGTCGAGCGAAGCAGCTGTGGAAAGAGAAGAAAACTTCGAGGTAAGTAGAAAAACGTTGGACTAGCTTTCGCCAGCCCAGCAGTACGCAGGAAAATTTCTCTGTACGCTCAGTGTAGGGAGCAAGCTCACCTCAGTCGAGCGATGCGACACAGAAATCCCACGAAGTTCAGGTGTTAAGCGAGGTGAAGGGCAAAAAAGAGAAAGATGGATGGGCGTCAGCTGCTTAAATACCCAGAGGGCGGGGCCTCTAGCGTGACGCTGACGCCCCTGCCGTAAAGGCGTGAATGTATTCCTTCAGGTAATCGCGCGGGGGCGCAATTCCCATAGCAAGTATGTTGCACCGAGAGACCAGACTGAAAGGGAACTTCTTCTACACATAAAACTAATCTTCAAAGAACATGAAAAATGAAAATTCAAACCATCAGCCTCTGCTACAGCTGTGCACGCAGCAGCAGGAAGGAAAACGGGAACAAAGAGGCCGGCAGCACTTTACAGTAAATCACTGGCTGGGAGTTATTTTTCAATTATCCTCAATTTCATTCTGGAGAGTCTGCAGTCGTGTCTCCTGCAGATGTGAGGTCCCGAAGGAGAACACTTCTGACATGTGACGCACAAAGTGAAGCAGATTCTTACTGCAGCAGGTTGTTGTTCTTTCTCAGCACAAATCTGAACTGAGGCAAAGTTTTATTCAAAACTGTCAAATTTCACAAATGCATGTCCCACACAGGATTGATAAAACTTTGTTTTATTATTATTATTTTTGCCTGTGTGCTTGTTTCAAAGTAATTATTAACTATATAGCTAGCTGATTCACCTCATAGGCTACATCATATCTCAGCTAGTTTTACAGAAAATAAGATAAAATTCCCGTCTGGGCATAAAATGATTTCATTTTAAACTCTTGCACAATGTGGGATGGGGTGATATGTACAGTATTCAAGGATTGCTGATCCTTAATTTTATGTTTTATGAATTAAAGTTAATTTCATGACTAATGTTGAATTTGACTTAATCATGTCTCAAAATTTTAAGTATCAGTGTCTGATTGTAGCCTTTAGTTTTCGAATCTACAGTAGTACTTGAGCGTACAGTACTGAGAATCTTCACCAGCAGTAGTACTGTACATTGAGGGCAGCAGTGCACTGGGTGTCCTCTGCTCCCCTCTTGTGGTCAGAAAGAGAAGCACAGATAAAACCAGAGGCCTGCAGTTCCTCTGTTTACTGTTTATTGTTGTGCATTGCACTTATTCCTTATTTACATCCTTTAACAGTAAACAGAACCTAAAAAGAAACACATGAACATATAAATGTACACACTTTAGTAATACTTGTACAGCAGACAGGCAAACACGTGACATAAAGTACTCGAATCCGACTCGCACGCAGCACCACTTTACACATACATCCACTACGTTATGGAGGTTAGCTTTTTAACACAGCTGCAGTTTGAGTCAGCGAGGGAGCTCACAGAGGTTATTTCACATGTAGGTCCTCTGTGTATGTAGATCAGAGACACACCACGCTTCTCATATATCTACTCGTTTTAAATACAAAAGAACAAAAGACAACTTCAAGTTTAGCAGTTTCAGCCCGAGACCCACTGTATTCTCAGAGATCAGACACATGATGCATTCTGTTTCGCTCTGGCTTATGAATTAAATCAAATCTAACACTCTTTTCTTTCACTCATCAAAGTCTCTTGATTTAATTCTAAATTTGGAGGATGACAAACAATCAACAAGCTAAATGTCTTATCCTTTGTCTAACTACTCAGGAGCATGGATATAGTAAATAATTTAAAGCTTATGAGCATGAAGGCAAACCTGCTTAATTAGGATGCATCTAATTATTATGACCCACTGCTGAAATTAAATGAAAATATGTCATGGGACAGATTTCAATAAAACTTTCAGCAAATGATCATTGGATGCAAATTCCTATCTGGTTAACTTTTAGAGTCAAGATCAAGTTGGCTGTCACTGCTAATCAACATTTACAGGGGAAAAAAACAAAGAGGTCTGTAACAGTCAGTTTTACAAGGACCATGTTAAAATCCCATGTGGTGGTAGCTTCCTAGCATGTGATATTGCATGATATTGTCATTTCTCAACATAATTTGATTTTAGGCTAAAAGCATGAAAGGTAGCAGGCAATACGCATTTCTTTAAGAAATTCTAAGCATTCATTGTAAAGTATTGAACAGAAACAGAGGAGTTTAGAGTCCAATCTGACTTTTGTTGTTGGGTCTGGGGTTTAAACAGTCACATTGCCTGAGCCATGAAAACCTGAAATAAAAAGTATTTTTTTTAATGAACAAATATTGACTTTTGCCTACTTTTTACCAATATAAGCCCAGGATTATGAAATAATTTTAACCCAATAAAGCAGTGTCAAGACCAAACTTTCTATCAAACAGGAGGCTGTCACACTGAGGAACAATCAAAGCAGTTGATAATAAACCAATACGATGAGCATCAAACAAAAGTCATCTTTACATGATTTCTGTTAGATTATTTTTATAAACAGCACGTACAACTTCCTTGAGCCAAGTTTCCAGTCATTTAGTGTTCATATGAAATGGTACAAATGCAACACACAAAAAAGCTTAATATGTTGCTAATTAAATACTTTAGTGCAGAGACAGAAATATCTAAAAATAAAATAAATAAAAAACGATCAAGTTGAAATTAAAATGAAAAACAAGGTGCAAATGATGGCTTTGAAGACATGTAGAGGTCAAAACTGATGATTTCTGCTTATTTGCCAGCTGGTTACATGAATATGAAATGTTTATATGTTGAAATAAATAAATTAAAAACAGGTGAAAATAAACTGGACAAATGTTGCATGCTATTTCTTCAACGACGCACCAAATTATATTTGTGCTTTCTAAGAACTTCTTTTGAAAATCGTGGGAGAGTTCACACACGAGGCCTGAAGACGCTTCATATTAGGAGCTGTGCATGTGCTGATCCTAAAATGTACGACCCACAGTTCCCAGAAGACACAACAGGCTCTGGTGTATTAGATCAACTGGGGACAGGACGTCACCATTAGGTTTCACCAGAGTTTTATTTTTTTATCTCGAGTCTGAAAAACAATAGTTTTCCTCTTTTTCATTTGACTCTATCTCTTATATTCGTGAATCCCAGCCTGTAATGACAGATTGTGTTAAAACCAGGAGTTGCACTTTGCTTTCATGCTATTTGGACTTTCCTGATGCTATCTGCACTAAAAAGCCAATTTCTTGTGTTTATTTTCACCTCGGCACACAGTAACGTGATAATGTCCTTTGATTTGTCATTACAAGGACCTTTGAGCTGCATGGAAAACTGGATTTACAGAAAGGCTCATGGATGGATCCATTTTCTCCACACGCACACGACAAAGCCCAAACGCCACGTTCCAAAGCGCCCCGACATTGTTAAATGCTTGTTGTGCCTCACAGATTAGTTGATATCTCTGTACTTGTTTTGTTGAGCAGTTTGTGAAATGTTTGCTTTGTGCTCCCTGACGTGTTTTTCTCTTATCTGCTGAGATTCTCTTCTCTTCCTCTCTTTTGATCATCTGTTGCAGTGATCAGTCGTGGAGCTGACTCAGAGCAAACGATCACATACCGGTGGTCCTTTGCCACCGTCGGTAAGTGTTCGTGGCAGGAAGAGACGCATGAGTCCAAGCGAGCAATCAAGGCAGATGTTATCGTATGCAGACCGGAGGAGGGAACACTTTCAGGGTTAGGGATGAGATCCCGATGCCACTTTTATATATTTTAGTAAAGTGGTTTTTGTCCTTGACTTTCGAATTCTGACCAGGCGTCATTGAGTTCCATGAAAATCAGCTTGGCGTATTGCTCGTATGGTTGTCCGGTCGCCTGTGGATCAACAAAACAACAAGAAATTACCATTGAGCTGCTTTCAGTAACTTCTTATAATAAAGACCACTTCACAAAAAATAAAAAAATGCTTGAACAACAACCTAAAGACTGAAATCTGAAAATCAAAAATGGTAAAACGCCCTTAAAATGTCTTTAACAATGAGTATTGCATGTGCTAATTATGTATAGTTTTGAACATGTCTGCTGGCTTACTTAGAAAACTTTATTATTTGGCTTTACTATGTTCGTGAATGTTCCTGTAAAGTGCCCTGAAACAACTTTGTTGTGATTTGGTACTATATACAGTAAATACACTGAACTGAATTGATTTAGAGTTAATTATCACCTGCAGAAACTCAGAACGTAATTGCTGGGTTTTCATTAACAACTGATTAACTTTTAGTCAACTCCATTCAAGATGGCCACCACAGCCAACTTGTTGTAAGAACCACAAAAATAATTTAGACTTTTTTTAAACACATATTAGGCTAATGTTAGTGTGGTAGTGGCTAAAAGTTTTTCCCAACACAGATCTGGTAATATTGCACATATTGCCATTTACAAACAACTAAATCTCCATCTTTTCTTGATATAAGATGGTGTAGTGGCAGGGCTTTTGACTTGGGACCCGAAGGACGCGGGTTCGCGTCCCGGCCACTACACACCTTGGGGTGTCTATGAGTGCACATCTAATTCTCCAGCTCCCTGGGCGCTTTCTCTGGCTGCTCACTGCACCACCTGGTAGGTGGTTGGGTTAAATGCAGAGACGAATTTCGTCTGTGTATGGGAAACATACGCAGATGACAGGAAAAGACATTATTATTATAAGATGCATTTAGTTTAAAATCCTGGCATGAAAGGCCGCAGGTGACATGCACTCCTTCAAAGAATGATGTCTTTAGTTTCCATTGTGTGCTGATTCCCTGATGAAGAGCCAGGAAACTTCTGAACACTCAGTTCTGATATAATCATGTGTGAGCAGGGGAATCCATACAGAGGGTAAGACGGGCTCAGACTGCTCGGAGTAAACACGAATGCTACAGCATATAACATATTTTTTGATTATAAGGCAAATTAAGTGAACAAAACTGTCAAATAGGATCAATCATTGCACGTCATAATCTGTCTTTTCACATGTATGCAGACGATTTACAAATCTATCTGCCAGTCACTCCCAACCCCTCACTCAGTTCAAACACTCTTGTCAACTGCTTAAATGACATTAAGCACTGGCTCTCTCAAAACTTCCTCCACCTAAACACAGATAAAACTGAATGCATTTTATTTGGTGCACCTGATGACACCAGCAACATCCTTCCCAGTCCCAGTTTTGGTTTTCCCCTCCCCCACTTCAACCCGGTGGTCAGAAATCTTGGAGTGCAGCTTGACTCCAACTTAAAGCTTGATAAACAGATCAGTTCTGTTGTCAAAACCAGCTTCTTTCAGCTCCGTCTGCTCTCTAAAGTAAAGTCACTCCTCAGCCGTAGTGATCTGGAGAAGGCCATCCATGCCTTTGTGACCTCCAGACTTGACTATTGTAATGCTTTGTATGTTGGTATTAATCAATCCTCCATCTCCCGTTTACAGCTTGTACAGAACTCTGCCGCGCGCTTTTTGACCAACACACGAAAATATGAACACATCACTCCTGTCCTGTCCTCTTTACACTGGCTCCCGGTTCAGTTCAGGATACAGTTCAAGCTGCTCCTGTTTGTTTTCAAAGCTCTGAATGGACTTGCACCTCTCTACATCTCAGAACTTTTGAAAGTCCATCAGCCCGGCAGAGCTTTACGATCTGCCAGTCAACACCTGCTGGAGGTGCCTCGCTCAAGGTACAAACAATGGGGAGACCGGTCATTTTCTGTTGCCGGCCCAAAAGCCTGGAACAGTCTCCCCCTTGAGCTGCGTGCCACCTCTGATCTGACTCTGTTCAAAACCAGACTGAAGACCCACTTGTTCAAAAAAGCTTTCAGTGTGTAACTTTTATTACTTTTGGTATTTTAGTATGTAGCATTTTTATTTCCATTGCCTTCTTTTATTGCTGTTGTTTCTTATTCTATTTTCATTGATTTATTGTTCCAGTTTATTCATCTTTTTATCCTGTTAAGCACCTTGGTCAATGCAAGGCATTGTAGGAAGGTGCTATACAAATAAAGTTTATTATTATTATTATTATTTTATTATTTCATTTTATGCTTATGTTCATTAAATGTTTAGTGTTTTAGTGTTGGTGTAAATTTTCATACTTTATACTACTATGCAAAAACTCAGGACAGTGTTACACTTTTACTATTTTATGCTTATGTTTATTAAATGTTTCAGTGTTTGAGTGTTTAAATGGTTACTGTTGCACCGAGGGACTGAGAGAAACGTAATTTCAATCCTGTGTATGTCCTGTACATATTGCAGTTCTGACAATAAAGTTGACTTTGACTTTTGACTTTGACTTGGAGAAAGAGTAATTACAGTCACTGTGATAAAATAAGCTCTGCACTACCATATGCTGGTTAATATAAGAACAACATCTTTTTACTGTAAGTCTGTGCACATTTAAACTCCAGTTTATTTTAAATAAAAAGTTTAAAATAACAAACAAAAGCATCTTTTGACTTGATTTTTCACAAAAAATAAAAACAAAGATAGCAGAACATATCTGAATATGTCACAGGACAACTAATTAATAAACATCACTGATTTTTAGTTGAAATAACATCTTTAATGTTATGCTGTACACAAACTCCAGTTTATTTTAAATACAAAAATTATTTAAAATAACAAACAGAAATACCTTTTTCACTCCTGATAACTGTCAAATGCAGTAAAATACAGTTTCACTGAAACTGCAAAACATCTTTTTAAGGCATGTTGGAGCAGCATCCTGGGAACATTTTAGTGTGACACATTGCGTTTAAGTCAGATCTCTTTTATAAGCATTTGAGTGAAAAAACAAAAATCAGGCCTGGGTTAGTTAGTAACTGTTGTTTAAACATAAGTTCTGTTTAAAGGTAACATTAGACAGAGTGCATTTAACTTTTACAAATTTCAGTGAGGGTAAAACCTGAAGAAAAGGTGTTGTTTTGTTCTGTCTTTGAGAGGGGCGGGTTTAGGATTTGTTTCTGGGGGTTGCCAGATAGGGGCACAAAAAGCAGAAAGATGGGCAGAATGTCACGATGTGTCGCGTTTTTCCCCAAACGTTGACACAATAAATTAAATGTGGAACAATAGTTGAAAATAATTCATAACTAAGGAACATTTTATTGCAAAAGTCCAATACAAATACAGTACACATATGAAAAGAAAAAAATACACAAATGAAAAAAAAAATACAAATATGAAAAAATATCAAAATGCTCTCTGGTATTGTTCTGGGGGCCGGACCAAAGGTTGGGGCGTGTCGGATGCGGCCTGCGGGCCGTGGTTTGGGGAACACTGGTTTACAGCGAGGGAGAGACTGTTACGATCCAGCGTGGTGTGGGAGGGGGTGAGCCCAATAGTGCAGACGGACACTCAGAGACACGAGGTAAAAAGTCAAAAATACTTTAATAACAAAAACTCAAAAGCTCAACTGTGGCTGTAATACAAAAACTTCAACACGAGGAGTTGTACTCACAAAAACCAAGGAGCTGCAAAGAACACGACACACCAGGGTAGGAAGATGAATGGCCCGACAAAGACATGCACACAAATGCAAACTTATATACACAGACTAATTACCTAAATCATACACACCTGAGACAGACAACATGCAAGACAAGGAGACGACCACCAGAGGGAGCCACATCCTTACAGTACCTCCCCCTCAAAGACGCCCCCAGGCGTCCCCAAGGAACACCCCCAACAACCAGGGCGGGCACGAAGGAGAACACAGGGACAGGGGAACAGGACAAGGGACAAAAAGCTAAACACAAAGCAAAAACATACAAAAACCAGACTTAAACAAAGTACCAAACCCAGAAAACTAACAAGCGTCAAAACGTAGAAACGTCAACGGACGTAGTGACGTCATCGGACATTGGACGTAGTGACGTCATCGGACGTGGAGACGTCATCGATGTGGGGACCCTCCATCGATGCGGAGGCGTCGGAAGAGCGAGGACCCTCTGCAGCAGTGATGTCACCGGCGCGAGGACCCTCCGAAGACAGTAGAGGCGTCACCTGGCGCGGGAAACCCCTGCAGACGTCGAGGCACAGCGGCGAGAGGACCCTCCGAAGAGAGTAGAGGCGTCGTCAGCGCGTGAACCCCCTGTAGACGCCGAGGCATCAGCGGCGCGAGCACCCACGAAGCAGAGGCGTCCCCAGCGCGGAGACCCTCCGAAGAACAGTAGAGGCATCATCCTCGGCGCGGGGACCCCCTGGAAGGCGAAGAGGCGAACAGTGGCGTAGGACCTCTGCAGACGGCGAAACCTCAGTGGCGCACTCCGGCACCAGACGGCGAGGAAAAAACAGAACGGGCAGGTGAGAAAAATAAAGTCTGAACTGGGTGTGATCCATGTACTGAATGAAAACAGAGACTGCAGGAGGTGGAAAAACTACGGAGACTGCAGCAGGCATAAGAGCGGCCGCAGGAAACTGCAGCTGCAGGGATCACGTCTGTGACGGCTGCTCTCTTCGAGCGGAGACCGTCACCTTCTGCCTCTGGAAGTTCCGCCCGTTGGACTCACTGTTTTGGTCGGGCCATTACTGTTACGATCCAGCGTGGTGTGGGAGGGGGTGAGTCCAATAGTGCAGACGGACACTCAGAGACACGAGGTAAAAAGTCAAAAATACTTTAATAACAAAAACTCAAAAGCTCAACTGTGGCTGTAATACAAAAACTTCAACACGAGGAGTTGTACTCACAAAAACCAAGGAGCTGCAAAGAACACGACACACCAGGGTAGGAAGATCAATGGCCCGACAAAGACATGCACACACATGCAAACTTATATACAGGTAACCCCCCACTTACGACTCCATCGACCTACGAACAACGGGACCTACGAACGTATCATATTTAATAAAAATATGAAATTACTGTATTAAAATTTTTTTTTTTTTTTTTTTTGTGTTAAATGTTCTTAATTTCATGTGTACATCACTTTGTTGCAGCTGTGGTTGTTTTAAAGGCTTTATAAATAATAATTATGATAAAAAAGATCATTTCTGATCATTTTTGAGCAATCTTGGGCAACAGGAAGTAGGTCTTCAGTTTACACGGTCACAAATTAATGTAGAACACCGGACGCCATTTTAGGTTCAGTCACTGGGGTCTCCGGTCACAAATTACAGTAATGTAGAACACCGGACGCCATTTTAGGTTAGCTGCCCGGGAGCCGGCCGAAGACTGGTGACCAGGATGGCTTCATATGGATTAATTACGAGCTGGAAACGTCTCTGTGAACTTTGTGGATGTCTCAGGCAGCAGCGGATTTATCGCTGATCGTGCCAGGCCGCCGCGCGAACACCTCCGGCCAGGCTCTGGCCTGGCTAGCTCCAGAAGCTAACACGGGAGCTAACACGGGAGCCGGCCGAAGACTGGTGACCAGGATGGCTTCATATGGATTAATTACGAGCTGGAAACGTCTCTGTGAACTTTGTGGATGTCTCAGGCAGCAGCAGCAGCTGCAGATTGATCGCGCCGCCGCTCCAACACCAGCTCATGGCTTGGCTAGCAGAAGCTAGCCAGCTAGCTAACACAGGTCTGGAGCAGCTGCGGTGGTTCACTGGCCGGCCGCCGCGCTGCTCGGCCCGACAACAATCAACGCATGGCAACCTAAGATGTCGGCTTTGACCATCTCAAAGTAAGAAAATATATTTTTATTTATTCTGTAAATGTGAATAGCAATGTTTAACATTACAGTACACTACTGTACATGCTTAAATGTGTGCGCGCGCTCCGTTAGCATGATAAATAAAGGTTGAATGAATGAATGAATGAATAATTTAAAAAAATAATAATTTTCACCCCCTACCTACGGCAGAATCGAGCTGCGAACCGTTCTTAGGTCCCGAACTCGTTCGTAACACGGGGGTTCCCTGTACACAGACTAATTACCTAAATCATACACACCTGAGACAGACAACATGCAAGACAAGGAGACGACCACCAGAGGGAGCCACATCCTTACAGAGACGCAGTCCGCACACACGGCTCAGAGCGGGCGGGGGGACGGGGAGACATTTGAGCTGTCTGTACCTGAGAGCAGGGGGAGAGAAGTTGAGACGTAAGTTGTTTGTTTTTAGCATTTTAGCTAGCTAGTATTGTACTCAGACTGGTGGAGGTGGGGGGGTGCGTAGTTCAGTTTGGTCGCTTGAAGTGCTTGGTTAGTAAGGAGGTAAGGCGCCCCGACGTATTACATCATAAAATTAGCATATCATGATATAACTTTTTTGCCCGGGTAAGCTTTTTTTACTGGTAATACCGGGAACGATATGATATGGCCCAGCCCTAAGTTTATCTGGATCTACAGATTTTTTAGGATCAAGACCTTCCTGTCCTATCGGCAAGGCACGGGTTGGGCCGAATCTTGGATGTCTGCTACTCTCCACCCCAGAATGAATGGGCCTACCTCCTGGGTTTGGGTATCGGCTACCCCATGTAGGTGGCAGGTACATATCTTGGACCTGGGGGGTATAGAGTTTGCATCGGGATTATGAATGGAACGTGTTGTTATTATTTGTCTTTGTACGAGTGAGGGTGAGGGTGGGTCTGAGTGAGTGTGTCTGTGTATGAATGTCTAATTCTCAGGCTAGGACTTAGACTGCTCCCTCTTTGATACATCTGAGGCTACTTGGTGTCGCGCTCCTACCACGTGGCCCCCTGGTGGGTTGTGCCTTTGCCTATGGGTGTGCTTGGGACCCTCGTTATCGAGGTTGGGCGCTTGGGTGTGTGTCGGCTTGGCCTGGTGGCTGCCTGGTGGGGCTCGGGTCCTCTGGTCCTATCGGGTCTGGGCCTGAGGGATGGGCGTCCCCGATGCCCAGGCCTCGGTGTCTGGGCCTCGGTGTCTGGGCCTGGGGCTACGTCGGTGCAGCGGCTCCGACGGGGGCCTGTGAGTTTGTCGCTGTTGGCCCCAGGGGGTCATTGTGTGTAGTCGCTGGTGGGGCTCTTCCGGTCCTTCCCCTTGGTCGGATCTGGGGAGTAGGTGAGTGGCTCGTCCTGTTCGGGTGGCCCTGGGGACTCTGGGCTCGGGTCCTTTTTGGGGTCTTGGGTTCTGATCGCCCCTTTGTCTGCCTCGGGTCTTAGGAGGGCAGATCTCTGATGCTTCACGGTCATTATTGAATGTTCTATTAGAGAAACCTTATTCACTTATGCATGCTCACAACCACACACAAATGGATGCAGGGATGTATATGTAGATATCATATAACCAAACTTTTACAAATCAAATCCCTCCTACAAGTAAATCCTCAGTTAATCACACCTTCTCTTTTTCTCCGTTCTCAGTCCGTGAGGTAAATAAACTGTTAAAAGATCTTGATCCTAAAAAATCTGCAGGTCAAGATGAACTTCCTCCTTATTTCTTAAGGCTGGCTGCTCATATCATCACAGTCCCTGTGACTCACATCTTTAATCTGTCCATAAGCCAAAACACCATTCCGGATGCTTGGAAAACAGCCTTTGTTCTTCCTTTGCTGAAGGGAGGTGATCCCACCTCATTGAACAATTATCGACCGATCTCTAAACTCTGCATTTTAGCCAAGGTTCTAGAAAAACTGATAAACTCTCAGATCAAAAATTATCTGGACTCATTTAACATCTTACCTCTCCATCAATCTGGTTTCAGGAAAAAACACAGCACAACAACTGCTTCTCTGAAGGTTCTTAATGATGTTGTTGAAGCATTGGATGCTAAGTAGGGATGCACCGATCCACATTTCTCACTTCCGATCCGATACCGATACTTAAGAACTAGGTATCTACCGATACCGATACTTTTCCGATCCGATACTGTTCAGGTATATGAATCTGTATAATGAAATTTTTGTGCTGAGACTATAAAGTGATGTGTATTTTGGAATGTTTTCTATACTATAAAGACTATACTGTTAAAGTTTGTGAGTTTCCTGTTGTAAGGCTCAAGAGTGTCTTCATTGGTTTTAACTCACACAATGTTAAGACGGAGTCACAGAATGTGATGGAACACAAGTGCTCTTTGAAGCTGGATCGGAAATATCGGCAGGTTGGATCCGATATCCGATACTTAAATTATGCTGGTATCGGATACCGATACAGATACTGGATCGTATCTGCCCCATCCCTAATGCTAAGGATTATTGTGCTGCACTTTTCTTAGACCTATCTAAAGCTTTTGACACTGTGGATCATAACATCCTGTGTCATAAGCTCTCAGAAATCGGTTTCTCTGATCACACCATCGGTTGGTTTTCTAATTATCTTTCCAATCGGAGGCAATGTGTCCAACATAACGGTACTTTTTCCAGCTATTTAACAGTTAAAAATGGTGTACCACAAGGCTCAGTTTTAGGACCAACCCTCTTTACAATCTACATAGCT
>JBBPBX010047495.1:0-15309 GCA_038048925.1 Garcialebias charrua | reverse complement strand
ATATTCAATATATTGTAACAAGTTGATTTTTATAGTACATATTGGCTACAACGTGAAAATAAAAAAGAAACCATGTTCATCAGATTGTACAACCAACAGAGAGTCATTATTTTCCCTAACGTAATGATAAAAATGAAACTAATATATTTTAGATTCATTGCACACCAACTGAAACATTTCAGGTCTTTTATTGTTTTAATACTGATGATTTTGGCATACAGCTCATGAAAACTCAAAATTCATGTCTCAAAAAATTAGCATATTTCATCCAACCAATAAAAGAAAAGTGTTTTTAATACAAAAAAAGTCAATCCTTTTGCAGAAATGACTGCTTCAATGCGGCGTGGCATGGAGGCAATCAGCCTGTGGCACTGCTGAGGTGTTCTGGAGGCCCAGGATGCTTCGATAGCGGCCTTAAAGTGTATGTTTAATGTTAAGTTTTAGGGGCAGAAAAATAATATTTAGAGGTAATACAGTAATTTTGGTAATCCTCCCTGCTTTCCAAATTAATAGCAAGAGCCTTACAGCTACAAATCAGGGGGAAAACGCTGAGCCTAAAAAAAACGTGCGGTTTTGGAGTCATGTGTAGACTGAGGAGGCGAAGTAGTCAGAAGTTGTTGTATTGTATTGAATTGTATTGAAGGGAAAGAGGTTCAATAATGGTTAATATTTGTGTGTGCGGGGGTTGTTCGAACTCCAGTTTGTCTGGACATCGTGTCCATCGATTTCCTGCACCAAAAAAAAACAGCTTTCAGAGCTTGGGTGAGGTTTGTCCAGTTGAAGAGGCAGGATTTCACCAACAGAAGCGTCACGACCACGGGCTGCGGCTGCCAGCTGCAGTCTCTCCGGAGCTCCATACCGTCCAGCAGCTCGTAAATTGGAAGTAGCCAGGGTATGTTGTTTAAGAACGTTTATTGGCAGAATATAATTTTATTTATTTTTTGGTTGAAATGGTTGAAAGTGGTTTAGGAGCTATAAATTACAATATACACTGAACTAAACCGAAGCAAGCTCGACACGGTTGCGTGTCTTGAAAAATGAATAAAAAATCGAATTTTATATCAAATGTCTTCTACAGGTCATCAGTTTGTAAATAAAAACCCATATTATTACTCTCTGGCAACAGAAAAAATATCAACGAGTGGTTTAGGAGCTATAAATTACAATATATACTGAAGTAAACTGAAACTAGCTCGACACATTTACGTCTCTTAAAAAATTAATAAAAAATCGAATTTTATATCAAATGTCTTCTACAGGTCATCAGTTTGTAAATAAAAACCCATATTATTACTCTCTGGCAGCAGAAAAAATATCAACCGAGTGGTTTAGGAGCTATAAATTACAATATATACTGAAGTAAACTGAAACTAGCTTGACACATTTACGTCTCTTAAAAAATGAATAAAAAATCGAATTTTATCTCAAATGTCTTCTACGGGGCATCGGTTTGTAAATAAAAACCCATATTATTACTCTCTGGCAGCAGAAAAAATATCAACAGAGTGGTTTAGGAGCGAATTTTTTTTGTTTAGGAGCTAAAGATTAGGCTAATGTAGTTAAATCCATCAGTGGTGTAATTAATGCTGTATCTCTATATTTAGGCTATATATAAATGTAAATTTTTAGCTTTAGGTAGTATATATCTAGAAGTTATTTGGCTAGATATTTGATGCAATAGTCAGAGATGACATACTTATGTCAAAACAACTTTACAATCTGTCGCCTCCTCCTGGTGCGATCCCATATCTTTCTCAGCTAAAGCAGGAACATTCCCCTCATGTTACGTCACTTCCAGTTTCCCGCTGGGGGCGCTTTTTTTTAGACAGAGTAGCGAGGGAAGACCAAACTGGTAGTTGTAGCACATTTTGTTTAAATATGAGCCATATTTTTGATAAAAATTAGAGTTTTAGACATATTAAATGTGCTATATGTAATTTCTGGAACACGCTGGAACTTAGAAACATTTTGAACAGAGACACGTTTCTGGTCCCTCCTCACTCAGAGCCATATATGGCTCAGCTCCACCTCGCTCGCGCTGCAGCCTGGAATGCTCCGCCTTCACTACGTCCCGTCTCAGGCGCTGCAAAGTTCTGTGATTATATGTTAATAAAACGTTCTAAAAAATAAAATAAAACCATGGAGCACTGGTCCAGCAACACAAAAACACCCTGAAATCTGCAGAGCTTCACGTAGCCACGTTGGACATGATTTAATTCGCTCGTGACAAATTAATCCACTTCCTCATTTCTGTCAGTGGAGGTCTGGAATGCTCCGACTCCACTACATCCCATCTCAGGCGCTGCAAAGTTCTGTGATTATACGTTATTAATAAAACGTTCTAAAAAATAAAATAAAAACATGGAGCACTGGTCCAGCAAAACAAAAACACCCTGAAATCAGCAGAGCTTCACGCAGCCACGTTGGACATGATTTAATTCACCCGTGACTTCCTCATTTCTGTCAGTCGAGGTCTGGAGGAAGAAGCGATCACTTGACTTTTGGCAAAAAAACAAAAGAAAAGTCCAGAGCAGGGATGAAGAAGGGGGATTTAATACATTTGTGTCACATACAAAACAGTTTTGCATCGCTTTGCAATTATTTCAATGAGAACCTGCGCATGCCGCTGCAGGCTCGCTGGTGCTGACAGGTGGGGGCGTGGGTTAGGAGCGTGAGAAGTTAGAAGCTCTGTTTTTATTGGCTGGTTGTAAACTCTGTTTTTATTGGCTGGTTAACCGCAGGGCGCTTTGGTTTTTATAAATGCTTTTATTACCACTGGGAGATGCCAGAGGACTATAGTTTTTTTCAGATATTAACTGTCAAACATCAATCAATCATGAAATAGTGGCAGAGTGAAGAAATATGTTTAAAAAATAACTTACATACTGATCCTTTAAGTTGAAAAGGCTACTAGAGAGTCAGAGTCAGAGTCAGAGAGTCTTTATTGTCATTTGCACCGCATGTGGTACATGAGATGAAAACGAGATTATGTACACGAGGTCCCAGTTACATCCAACAACAAATGAAAGAGAAAAACAGTAATAACATCGAGAACTAACTAAGAAAAACATCAACTAGTAATACACTAAGCCTAATATAGTGGGAATAAACAGCAGCACGAACATGAGTTTGTATGAGCAGATGGTCACAGATGGTCACAGATGAACACAGCAACAAGAAAACATATCAGCATCACCATGATGTGATATTTTGCAGTGTTTATTTTAATTTTATTTTTATTTATTCATGAGTCTAACAGCCTCAGGGTAGATACTACATGTGTACTACATGTGTACTACATGTGTTTAAAGTGAAAGACGCCCTTTAAGCTCATCCAAAGTGTTGGGTCTTGCGTCTCTCAACTTTGTCTTCACAATATCCCCCAGATTCTCTATGGCAGGGGTCACCAACCTTTTTGAAACTGACAGCTACTTTTTGGGTACAGAGTCATACAAAAGGCACCAGTTTGATAAACTCTTCGGAAATAACAAAGCGTGAATTGAAAAAAATGTATAATAAACATATTTTTAAGAACATATTTTTAAGATAGACATTTTAAAATATATATAAATACAAAAAAAGAATAACAACTGAATAAAATGAAATTTTAAATGCAGCTTAGTAGTGAGTTGCGCTATTTTTAGAACAGGTCCGAGGGCACCTCAAATGGTCCTTGGGGGCGACCGAGTGCCCGCGGGCACACGTGTTGGTGACCCCTGCTCTATACGGTTCAGGTCAGGAGAGTTGGCAGGCCAATTGAGCACAGTAATACCATGGTCAGTAAACCAGTTACCAGAGGTTTTGGCACTGTGAGCAGTTGCCAGGTCATGCTGAAAAATGAAATCTTCATCTCCATAAAGCTTTTCAGCAGATGGAAGCATGAAGTGCTCCAAAATCTCCTGATAGCTAGCTGCATTGACCCTGCCCTTGATAAAACACAGTGGACCAACACCAGCAGCTGACATGGCACCCCAGACCATCACTGACTGTGGGTACTTGACACTGGACTTCTGGCATTTTGGCATTTCCTTCTCCCCAGTCTTCCTCCAGACTCTGGCACCTTGATTTCTGAATGACATGCAAACTTTGCTTTCATCTGAAAAAAGTACTTTGGACCACTGAGCAACAGTCCAGTGCTGCTTCTCTGTAGCCCAGGTCAGGCGCTTCTGCCGCTGTTTCTGGTTCAAAAGTGGCTTGACCTGGGGAATGCGGCACCTGTAGCCCATTTCCTGCACACGCCTGTGCACGGTGGCTCTGGAATCGGCCCTTCTCCACAATCTTCCTCAGGGTCCGGTCACCTCTTCTCGTTGTGCAGCGTTTTCTGCCACACTTTTCCCTTCCCACAGACTTCCCACTGAGGTGCCTTGATACAGCACTCTGGGAACAGCCTATTCATTCAGAAATTTATTTCTGTGTCTTACCCTCTTGCTTGAGGGTGTCAATGATGGCCTTCTGGACAGCAGTCAGGTCGGCAGTCTTACCCATGATTGCGGTTTTGAGTAATGAACCAGGCTGGGAGTTTTTAAAAGCCTCAGGAATCTTTTGCAGGTGTTTAGAGTTAATTCGTTGATTCAGATGATTAGGTTAATAGCTCGTTTAGAGAACCTTTTCATGATATGCTAATTTTTTGAGATAGGAATTTTGAGTTTTCATGAGCTGTATGCCAAAATCATCAGTATTAAAACAATAAAATACCTGAAATATTTCAGTTGGTGTGCAATGAATCTAAAATATATGAAAGTTTCATTTTTATCATTACGTTAGGGAAAATAATGACATTCATCACAATATGCAAATGTTTTTGAGAAGGACCTGTAGTTTCCAAAAACACCTAAATAAAATGAAGCTTAAGATCTGTTGAGCATAAATGTAACCTACAACAGAATATACTGTATGCTGCCTTTAAATGAGCTGTAACTTCCAGAACTTGTAACAAGGTGATCAGCTGACCCTGAAGCTTGTTGGTGTTTCAGCTTCATCTATTCATGCAGGAATGATTAATTTTTCTGACTGATCTGTCTCTGATCACCTGCCTCTTGGTCCGTGGACCGACTGTGGAACTCAAGAGACAGTTGAGCTACCCGTGTTTGTACCGACAGTTTAGAGCGGAGGAGACACAGCACGCACCGGCAACTCAGAGGGGGGAGGGGGAGACAGTTCAGCTGTCTGTACCTGCAGTTTAGAGCTGGATGGAGAGACAGCTGAGACGCGCGTCGTTTGTTTTTAGCATTTTAGCTAGCTAGTATTGCACATAACCAATTAGCGTTAACCAGTCCTGACAGGTGGAGGGGAGGTGCGCAGTTCGGAGGTAGGCAGTTTGGTTTGGTCGTTCGAAGCACTCGGTTGTTAAGGGGTCGGGGCGCCCTGAAGTATTACGTCATGAAATTAGCATATCATATCATTTTTTTGCCTGGATAAGCTTTTTTTACCGGTATTATCGTGAACGATATGATATGGCCCAACCCTACATGTTCCTGTTTTTGATTTTCTACATTTGCCTTATAATCTGTCTGTTTTGCTACTTTGACATCTTTGTTTTAACGTTAAAATTTTAATAAAAAAAAATCTGTATGCCTCTCTTGTGTTTTTCTACTGTTGATTGTCAAAGGAAAATGTACTGTCACTGTTGTCATCATTCTTTGTTTGTAGCCAGGTCTCTCTTGTAAATAAGTCCTCGAGGCTCAAAGGGATTAACCTGCCTAAATAAAGGTTGAATGAAAAAACCACAAACATCACTTTTGCATTGCATGGTTATTCTGGCAGAAAGAGATGCCAAGCTACTCAGGAAGTGCTACAGCTAACTGCTGCTGCCACTATTTGGTCCAGCAAAAAAAGGGATGTCTGGGGTTTCCTGCTCTGCTGCTGCCCATACAAAGCAACTCTGGAACGAGCAGCAGAGAATGGAATGGATGGAGTTTTCACATGAAGCATTGTGAAATTACAAAAGAAAAAGTTGTTTTAGGATGGCAGCAATCTTCATTGGTTTTGGCTGTGTTCGGACTAACCATTAGTTTGTCCATCAATTAAACTCTGTCCTTCCAAACTGTGGGTGTTCAACAAGCCATCCATAACAGGCAATATTTTATTTGTTTATAACTTTTTCCACCAGACACCCCTTCAAATGTCCAACATAGCTCTTTTAATACAAAACAACAGACAGGAAAGCTTAATATAAAAGCCGGGAACTATTCCGGTAATAGGTTATCAGCTACCAGTAAATTAATTTAAATCGTCTCCCCTGGGAACCCTTTTGTAGCCTTGGTTCTTACAATAAAAAAGAAGGGGGTCCTTCCAAAAACACCATAGTTTATGGGGTCAAAATGAAATCTAAATGTTTCAGTCATTCATAGACTATCTGTCTTTATACAAACTGGATTCCAAAAAAGTTGGGACACTAAACAAATTGTGAATAAAAACTGAATCCAATGATGTGGAGGTGCCAACATCTAATATTTTATTCAGAATAGAACACAAATCACAGATCAAAAGTTTAAACAGAGAATATACCGGTATCATTTTAAGGGAAAAAGATGTGTTTCAAAATTTCATGGCGTCAACAAATCCCAAAAAAGTTGGAAGAAGTAGCAATAAGTGGCTGGAAAAAGGAAATTGAGCATATAACAAACAGTTGGAAGACCAATTAACACTAATTAGGTCAATTGACAACATGATTGGTATAAAAAGAGCTTCTCAGAGTGTCAGTGTCTCTCAGAAGCCAAGATGGTAAGAGGATCACCAATTCCACCATTGTTGTGCAGAAAGATAGTGCAGCAATACCAGAATGGTGTTACCCAGCGTAAAATAGCAAAGACTTTTAAGTTATCATCATCAACCGTGCATAACATCATCAAAAGATTCAGAGAATCTGGAACAATCGCTGTGCGTAAGGGTCAAGGCTGTAAAACTCTACTGGATGCTCGTGATCTCCGGGCCCTTAAACGTCACTGCACCTCAAACAGGAATGCCACTGTCAAGGAAATAACAGAATGGGCTCAGGAATACTTCCAGAAAGCATTGTCAGTGAACACAATCCACCGTGCCATCCACCGTTGCAGCTGAAACTCTACAGTGCAAAGAGGAAGCCATTTCTAAGCAAGCTCCACAAGCTCAGACGTTTGCACTGGGCCAGGGGTCATTTAAAATGGAGTGTGGCAAAATGGAAGACTGTTCTGTGGTCAGATGAGTCACGATTTGAAGTTCTTTATGGAACACTGGGACACCATGTCATCCGGACCAGAGAGGACAAGGATAGCCCAAGTTGATATCAACACTCCGTTCAGAGCTTGCATCACTGATGGTATGGGGTTGCATGTGTAGTAATATAGGAAGGGGTCAGTTTACTGACTTACCTATATTTTAGATGTATAAATTGGCAGGGTTTAGACTGACACAAAAATACATCATTAATTAAACGAGTTCTCTCTTTTTCAGCTTAATACCAATAATTCTATACCTTGACCAGATGTAATTCACAGGAAACGTTAAACTTATGTTGGTACAGCAGGACTGCACCATTTATTTAACATAATTATAAATTACATCACACATTTGTACATGATTGGTTGATTATTTTTCCTATAATTAACTTCAGCACAGATGAAATATAGGAACAACAGAACAAGTGAAGGATGATATTTTACTCATTTCTGCAGGTACATTAACTTAGTTTCTGGCTTAGGAAGATGAAGGTTTAGGAGGAAGGAAATGGAGGAAGAGAAGTTAAGAGTCAGGGAGTTATCTTGATGTGTTTAACCAGAAGCATGGCAGCTCTCCGGCTGAACTCGGCTACACGTTGGTACCCTTGGCAAAGCATTTGACGACTTTTACCTCGTGAAGATGGTCAGTCTCCCTCGGTCCAGTTTGGTCAGTTCGTTTACCGTTCTCAGCGTCTCCAGACGTGCGCCTTGACTCGAACCGAAAGTAACGGCAGCTCCTGGTGTTGTTTTCAAGATAAGACGTTCCTTAAAGGAATGTCAATAAAAGAGAGCTTTTTCAGCTGTTGAAGATGACTTATAACTTGGCAAGTTATAAGCCTTTAACTGAATGACGTGGTCATTAGCGTGTTGACCAGACGATCATCAGTTCTTTGGGGAACCTCATGGCATTGAGGTCCTCAGCAAACTCGTCAGTTCCAGCAAAAGCTTAGAACTTTAAGGAAGGATCTGTGATCAGTGACTTGTTGTTCTTCTCTGATTGGTCCAAACAAACCAGTGGATGAAGGTCACTCGGATAGGAGAAGATCAGTTTTTAGAACAGAGAAGAAGTTGTTTAGAATGAAGACAGAGAAACAGATTAGACTGGAGCCAGCTTCATAAAACAACTGATTAAAACTGTGTTCTAACTTCTAACAAAACTGATCGAGTTCAGTCTGACATATTAATTCACTTTCACCGTTTGATTCATCATATGAAGAAGTGATCATTATTTTGAAATAACATTGGATTTCCAACTTGAATTAAACAGTTTGAATTAAACAGTCTTTGACTTAACAAACATTGAATTCAATAATGCTTATACAAGTAACACAAGGTTATTCATTAACACAAAAAGAGGAATAAGAGAGTCTCTTATGACTTATTGTGTTTTGATTCAAAATAATGTAATAAAATAGTGTTAATGTCCTTTTTCTGAGAGTATCAGTGAAAAGGTGTCACTGGGACAGTTCAAGTATCAGAACGGGCATGGTCATGCCCACTACACATGAGTGCTTGTGGCATGGGCAGCTTGCATGTCTGGAAAGGCACCATTAATGCAGAGAACTATGTTCAGGTTCTAGAACAACATATGCTCCATCTAGACGTCATCTCTTTCAGGGAAGACCCTGCATTTTTCAACAAGATAATGCCAGACCACATTCTGCAGCAATCACAACATCATGGTAGGAGAAGGATCCGGTACTGAAATGTCCAGCCTGCAGTCCAGATCTTTCACCTATAGAGAACATTTGGTGCATCATAAAGAGGAAGGTGCAACAAAGAAGGCCCAAGACGATTGAACAGTTAGAGCAGTGTTTTTCAACCAGTGTGCCGCGGAACAGCAGTGTGCCGCGAGAGATTGTCTGGTGTGCCGTGAAAAATTAGTAAATTATGAAATTTTTATTAACTGGTGTAATTTCCTTACCGCGCGATAGGTGGCAGTATAGAGCATAGCGTCGCACATTAAAACAAGAGAAGTAGCGGTGCATGAACGTGACGTGAGCAGTGAGCAAAACAAACCAACAGCGAGGATCTTCTCAAACAAACAGCGATGGAAAACTTTTTCAAAAGAAAAAATACTAAATCCGGTCTGGTCCCTGGACAAAATACGGACCCAGATGAAGGCCCAAGTGGAAATCAGAAGAAGGCAGAAACTGTGAACGTGAGACTGTACAGTAAGGCTTACATCTCTTTTGGATTTACTTTTAGCTATTTTGACATTGCTCCCATTTTCCACAACATATCTGTGCAAAGTGAGCTTCTCCAGCCTAACTGCCATGAAAACTAAAAGCAGAGAGAGACTGAGAGCTGTTGAGGAAGAGCTTTGTGTGTGTTTTTCTTCAATTCGTGCCAGAATATCAGCTTTGTGTTCATCCAAACAGGCACAGGTTTCACACTAAGTGAGTAAAATGTAGAGAGAATGGTAGCACTGTTCAGGTGTATTTGAAGGCATGTTAAGTGTAATTTCATCCTCTTTAATTTTAAGACCACATTGGTGTAGCACTGTTCAGGTGTATTTGAAGGCATGTTAAGTGCAATTTCATCCTCTTTAATTTTAAGACCACATTGGTGTGGCACTGTTCAGGTGTATTTGAAGGCATGTTAAGTGCAATTTCATCCTCTTTAATTTTAAGACCACATTGGTGTGGCACTGTTCAGGTGTATTTGAAGGCATGTTAAGTGCAATTTCATCCTCTTTAATTTTAAGACCACATTGGTGTGGCACTGTTCAGGTGTATTTGAAGGCATGTTAAGTGCAATTTCATCCTCTTTAATTTTAAGACCACATTGGTGTGGCACTGTTCAGGTATATTTGAAGGCATGTTAAGTGCAATTTCATGTTAAGTGCACTTTGAAATAAGAAATATAAAACATGATAAAAATACATTTTTGTGTTCATTTCATTCCTATTCAAGACACTTTGATAAGAATGACTATATATTTAATGTAAATGGTAAATGGAGCTTATTTATATAGCGCTTTCCAGCCCCCTGTGAGGAGCCCCAAAGCGCTTTACAATACCAGCCATCCACCCATTCATTCAGACATTCATACACCGGTAGTGGTAATGTAGGCGGATACAGTGTATCTATGTTTACAATTTTGGTTGGTGGTGTACCTCGGGATTTTTTCAATGAAAACACTGTGCCTTGGCTCAAAAAAGGTTGAAAAACACTGAGTTAGAGGCCTGTATTAGACATGAATGTAGAGCATTCCTATTTCTAAACTTGAGAAACTGGTCTCCTCTGTCCCCAGACGTCTGTTGAGTGTTGTAAGAAGAAGGGGGGATGCCACACAGTGGTAAAAATGGACTTGTCCCAACTTTTTTGGGATTTGTTGACACCATGAAATTTTGAAACAACATATTTTTCCTTAAAATGATACATTCTCTCAGTTTAAACTTTTCTGTGATTTGTGTTCTATTCTGAATAAAATATTAGATGTTGGCACCTCCACATCATTGCATTCAGTTTTTATTCGCAATTTGTTTAGTGTCCCAACATTTTTGGAATCCGGTTTGTATACAAAAACTATCATAAGTTACTAACCAGAAAATAAACTACCGGTAATGTTTGTGTTCATTACATGCACATAAATCTGTAGGTAATTCAATTTGATTCAGTTTATTTATACTGTATAGTGCTAAGGCCCAACAGAAGTTCTCTCAGCGCGCTGAACAACATTATAAATGCATATTAGAAAAGTTATCTATCCAAGGAAGGAAGCTCAAGCTATGCAATAAACATCTCACAGACTTTTTATAAAATATTACTGGCTGAGTTGAACATCTTTTTAATGTTCAAAATGGAGGATTTGAAGTTTTACAACACAAATCAGCACACATTTGACATATCAACTTCCAACGTTCCCTTTTATAGCAGCAATCAGTCACCCATCTGCTCGGCTCAGCTTTTTAGATCCCCTCGCTTTAATAACCCACTGTACCATCTTAACAGAACTGACAACTTTACCTCGGCTGCTAATTGCTAAACATAGCCCTGAAACTTACTCAGCTCTGGCTTTACATTTTGCCAAAAAAGGAGCTGCATAAGCTGCTGTGACAAACCACCGGGAGTGAAAAGCCCAAGCACATTTTCACAAGAGCGTGCCCATTTCAATCGTTGGCATTTCTTTCATCAAACTACTCCACAAACAAGAAACTGGCTACTTTAATTCTTATTTTTTAATGAATAAAGTAATAACAGAGCCACACATGCAAATAGCAGGTAAGTATAAAACACAGAAAAAAGAAAAGACTAGTGACATTAGCAGAACACAGCTGTTTAGTTAAACAGAGGGGTCTGCATTGTATTAAACTAACCAGGGGAATGCTGCTAATGCAATACAATGATAACATTCCTGCAGTGTTTGGATTTCCCCCAGTGATCCCTCATCAGGAGAGAGGAGGAATGAGAGGAGGACAGGGGGAGTGAACTGTTCCTGGCAATGTCTCACTGTTTTTGTCCTGTCCTCCATTTCTCCTTTCTTTCTTCTAAACTTTCTATTTTCATCTCTTCCTCCCTTCTCTGGTCTGGGGTTGACTCTCAGTCGGAGCAAAAGCAAAACATAAGTTGTTTTGCAGTTTCTGATTTGTGACTTTAAAATCAGTCGACACATAGCTGTCTTACAACATAAGTGTGTTTTAATTTGCTTTAGGAATATAAACAAGCCAAAGCTATTGATGCAATAATTCAACAAGTGTACTTTTTAGGCAAAAAATATACGGCCATACCCAAAGTGACGAGCCAAGAACATCCTAATGATCTGCTAACTAGTGACTCAGTAAGACCTGCAGGTCTAAACTGGATGCCACTGACTAATAGCTAACCCTTAGCTCTTACATCAAACCCCTGACAATAAAAACTGAGCACTGCTTTATGTTCATGACAAAGTAACTAACATCAACAGCAGGCCAGTAAACACTGGTCTGTTCATCAATGGACGCCTCTACATCACATCACATCTCTGCTGCTGACAAGAAGAGGATGAAATCAAAACATCCTGCTCTCAAGCTCCTCAGCTCGTTCAAGTCTCTCAAAGTATTATTTGTCCCTTTTACTGCTTTCCAGAGTCCATCCATCCATTATCGCTACGTAATTCTATTACTCGTAGTTTTAAACATTTAAAGTCTGAATAGTTTTTTAATTCATACATAATCCAAAATACTACATACAAGCGTCTCTAAATTTGCTTGGTCTTGCCATCCATGTTACTACTGTACTGTCATTACCCTATGAATGCAATACTGTAGTTAGTTTGCAACACCTTCAGGGGTCTTTGGAGCATTTTCAAGCATGAAGAAAGTTGATGAATGTCAATGCAAATGAGTATTTTTCTTTTATAAAGTCTAATAGTAGGTCGAAGATTTGGACAAAAACAAAGAGAAATAATTGCAGGATCCAGTTTGGATGTAATTTGGTGCACATGTGACTACTGAGGTATGTAAATAATTAAATTAGTACAGTACAAAGCTGGCACATCAAGTGGGGCAATTGTGTCATCAGGAAAATACCAGAGCATTAAACAATCAGTCTAAACATGGTTAAGCAGGCACAGAATATATATTATACAAGATACAAGATACAAGATACAAGATAGGTTTATTAACATTGCATCAATTTCCACCGATACAGCGTAAATATGTAATTACAGTCATCCAGAGAGAGTTGAGTGCAAAAAGCTGCTGCTTATCAAAACACATGACATGTTCATTAGCGCGGCCGCTCTCATCCGTCACCAGATGAAGGTCAAAGGTGGGAAAATAGGGTAAGAAACCATGGGGGTTACAGCGTTGATATTAAAAAAAATGAATCACGTTTTGTCTGCAAGACACCGCATGATCCAGTAAAAACCATATCTTAAGCACATTTAGTTACAGTAACATATTGCATGTTGAGAGAGATGGGCCGAGGCAGGGAGGTTTCTGTCCATGACACATTCCGGGACTCCGTTAACGGTCATAGAAAAGTTCTCCGGGGGGAGGGGGGGGGTAAGCAGACAAGACAGAGACAGCTGTGTTTTCCACAGTAAGCAATTCAGGAGAATTTAGATATCCAGCTTGTCCAAGGCTGTTTCCAAGGGAGTCAGATAAGAATTCACAAAATATTTTCACATCAGGCAGACACTGTAATTTTTTTGCAGCCTTCAGTCTGTGAGGGCAATTCTGTCCAAATATCCAATTCGGGACTTTTTCCACTGATCCAGCTCCGACCTCAGATGTAAAACCACAGCGACCCGAGTCCTAAAAACCAAGGGTGACCAGCTCCCCCTCAGAAAGAGCTCTCACACAGCTGAGTTCTGATGTTTGACAGCGAACAGAGTCCACAAGACCAAGGGTGATTCTGTACACCTCCGGAAGGTCCCAGTGACTTAGGTACACCTCTGGGTTATAGAGGAGATCCATATCTTTAAAATGAGACCAAAAAACCTGGATTCCAATGCTTATAACCCAGATGGGGGCCACACCCCCCCTATTCTGGAACCTTCATCGGAGCATAATTTGGAGGTTTTCTGCTCATATCTCAGCAGTGGAAGGTCCCAGTGACTTAGGTACACCTCTGGGTTATAGAGGAGTTTAAGCCGGTTATTTTGATGTACAAATCGTGTGTCTGAGATTTTCTGGAGGGAAGTAATAGCTAAAATTATTCGTCCATTCCATAGATTTTAGACATAAACATGAAACCATACTGCATTTTTTCTGCTTCTGTTTTTTCTCTGAGGGTCACAGATGGACAAGTGACCTAGTCCTGGAAAGAGGAGATTAAGCCTGTTATTTTGATGTATAAATCATGTGTCTGGGATCTTCTGGAGGGAAATAATAGCTAAAATTAATCGTCAAACCCAGACATTTTTATAAAATAAAATAAAAATAAAACATAAAGCAGCACTTTTCCTGCTGCTATGGATCATCTGAAGGTCACAGATGGACAAGTGACCCAGTTATGTAAAGAAGAGATTAAGCCTGTTATTTTGATGTATAAATCATGTGTGTGTGATTTTCTGGAGGGAAATAATAGCTAAAATTATTCGTCCATTCCATAGCTTTTAGAATCTGGAGCGTGATTTAGGGTTCTTTCTTTGCTTGTATCTCAGCAATGGAAGGTCCCAGTGACTTAGGTACACCTCTGGGTTATAGAGGAGATCCATATCTTTAAAATGAGACCAAAAAACCTGGATTCCAATGCTTATAACCCAGATGGGGGCCACACCCCACCCTATTCTGGAACCTGCATTGGAGCATAATTTGGAGGTTTTCTGCTCATATCTCAGCAGTGGAAGGTCCCAGTGACTTAGGTACACCTCTGGGTTATAGAGGAGATCCATATCTTTAAAATGAGACCAAAAAACCTGGATTCCAATCTCATAAAACACACAATGAAGTACCCAAAAAAATATACCGGTAAACTTAAATGGTACATATCGCCCCTTGCTGCTTTGAGCATGTAACAGTCACAAGACCACATTGTTGTGGTACTGTTCGGGTGTATTTTTTAAAGACATGTTAAGTGCAATTTGAAATAAGAAATATAAAATATGATAAAAATACATTTCTGTGTTTATTTCATTTCTATTCAAGACACTATGATAAGAATGACTATATATTTAATATAGGCGGATACAGAGTACAGTATCTCTGTTTACAATTCTGGTTGGTGGTGTGCCTCGTGATTTTTTCAATGAAAACACTGTGCCTTGGCTCCAAAAAGGTTGAAAAACACTGGTCTAATGAAAATAAACAGTTTAAGTTAATTAGAATGATTTAAAAAAAATAGCTAAACAAGAGCATGGTTTTGCTAAATTAGGCTGAAAAGTTGGATTAAAAAATGTAGAATTAGCTGAAAAAGCTGAAACAGGCTATATACAGAAATTATTAAGTTAAATACCTTTGATACCATCACATTTTCGTCTTGCCTCAATAAAAGCACTGTCCTATTTGTTATTTATTTAATTGTTCCCATACATATCTCTAAAAAAAAATAATAATAAAATAAAATAAAAAATAATAAGTAAACTTGAAAAGAAAAGTTTAATTAAAAGGACATGTACAATTAAAAAAAACAGAGGGAGGAAAATAATAACTACTGTATTTTTAGCCTGTATGACATATTTATGG